>JARVGV010000280.1:6535496-6554349 GCA_031762435.1 Hypsolebias longignatus | reverse complement strand
TGTACCCACTGCAGCGCTGGTCCTCTAATGCCATATCCCTTCAATTTCTGTAGGAGAATGGTATGATCTATTGTATCAAATGCCTTTTTTAAATCAACAAATATACTTACACCATATTGTTTTTTATCAACAGCTGTAGTTATTTGTTCAAACAAGTCCATTAGAGCCATAGATGTAGATTTATTTGCTCTAAACCCATACTGACTATCACTTAAAATATTTTGCCCATCAACAAATTTGTCTAATCTGGTAACAAATATTTTTTCTCTCTCTAAATACACTCTCTCTCTCTCTGTCTCTCTCTCTGTCTCTCTCTCTGTCTCTCTCTCTCTCTCTCTCTCTGTGTATTCACTATTTGTTACTTCTTCTAATGAGGCTAAAGTCATTGTTGTTAAAGGTATTTTCTGCACCACTTTGTGACGCTTTTATATCCAATCTAATTGCATACATGTGGATGTATCAATTGTGTATCATGTGTGTCCTGTGTGTACAATAATAGTTTTCACATCATTAACTGTTTCCCAGTATCACCTCTAAGTGTCGCCAATGGACCAGTAACCATAGAAACTTGCGTATGCCAGCCATGAAGTTGGCGTGGGGCTGCACACATTTCCAGTCATTTCATTCTTGATAGATCTGAAGTTTTGCATGAAAAAGGATGTACGCCATGTTTGTGAGTATGCACTCTTTGCACATGAGGCCTGTTCCTTACAAGTATCAACTATGTTTTGGGTAAGTTCCTAATACATACCTAGCATGTATAGGATATTTGACATGTACTTGCAGTTTACCAGGTACCAGTACCAGATACATACACAGTACCAGATACATACATGGTATGTATCTGGTACTTGCATGATCTGTACCCAGTAAGTACAGGGTATATACAGTGTAAGCACAGAGTTCATACCAGGTATGCAATTTGTAAGTACCCTGTAAGTATCTTGAATGTGTAGTGGATATATCTCTATGTCCATCCTGTCCCAAAGGCTTTCTAATGGACAGACCTTATAATCCCATTAATTTGAACCCAAAGACATTTTATTTTGGTCTTAAACTCAAAACAATCAAAGAACAATCTTTCTTTATTAAAAAGTCCTTCAATCATCAATGACTTTTAATCAAAAGTTATAATGAAAAGACATTTCATTACTCGGACTGAATCATCAAACAAAAGAAATTTAACAATTCAATTGTATATTTTTCTTTGACTTTTCAACTGTTGAAAACCGAGTCCCAGATGACTGTATCCATCCATACATCATCTTCCACTTGTTCCAAAGTCGGGTTGTGGGGGCATCATCTTGAGCAGGGAGGTCCAGACATCTCTTTCTACATCCACCTCTTCCAGCTCTTATGAGGACTCCAAGGGGTTCCCAGGCCAACCAGGAGATATATCTCTCCAGCGTGTCCTGGGTCTTCCCCAGGGTCTCCTCCCAGTCGAACAAGCCCAAAGCACGTCCCTAGGGAGGCACCAAGGGAGCATCCTTACAAGATGCCTGAACTACCTCAACTGGCTCTTCTCGATGTGGAGGAGCAACGGTTCTACTGTGAGTCTCTCCTGATAACTGAACTTCTCACTCTCTCTCTAAAGGAGTGTTCAGCTACCCTGTAGAGGAAACTAATTTCAACCACCTGTACCCATGATCTCATTCGTTCAGTCACTACCCAGAGTTCATGACCATAGGTGAGGGTAGGAACGTAGACTGACAGGTAAACAGAGAGCTTTGCCTTACAGCTAAGCTCTCTTCACCACAATGGACCAGTACAGAGTCCACAATACTGCAGACGCTGCACCAGACCATCTGTCAATCTCATGCTCCATTTTCCCCTCACTCACGAACATAACCCTGAGATATTTGAACTCCTCCATTTGAGGCAGAACCTCACCCTTGACCCGAAGAGAGCAATCCACACTTTTCCAGCTGAGGACCATGACCTCAGACCATGGTCTTGTGGTTCCATTAGATAAAACCTTCCAAATCCAAGTCATGCTGCCATGTTGTTTTTAAAGAGAAGAGACTTTCTGCTGCAGCCCTACCAAACAATCATGATGCAGAACGATGGACTCTAGCCCGTTTGGAAATTACCTTTGACCCCTCCCAGATTTACGAGCAGTGACAGGTCATTGCTGTTGTCATTTAGCGGGTTTTTCAACCTACGTGCTCAACTTTCCCAACAAATGTGGCACCATTTTTTAACAACAATGAAACAAATAGAAATTTATTTTGACTACTGACATAAGAGTTGTTAAACTACAATATACAATAAACTGATGCTAAAAATCCACATTATAGTGACGTAAACAGTCGGTAGAAGACAAGTACCTAGGGTTAGATTGACAGGCTGTTTGGGAAAATCCCCGCTGAGCATTCGGAAAGCAATGAAAAGTAATAAAATCAAGCAGTCAGGGACACGATGAGGGCCAGATGGCCAGCTGCTGAATGCTAGCTGTCTTCACTTCTCATTTAATTTATCCTTTCCGTCTGCGCTCCTCTTGTTTTTTCACTTACAGATGAGGAATCACTACCCCTGCCCTAAAATTGACAGCCACCTCTGGGAGCGTGATTAACGGCTCCAAAAAGCCACTGGATGTCTGTGGACAGGACGGAGACAGCGCTCACCCCCAGATATGTTTACAGAATTTCCAGCGTCCATGTTTGTTTGTGAGGAATGATCAGGTGACGAGCAAAAAATGTGGCCTTAAGCTCCAAAGCAGCTCAGGATGGTTTCTCTGGGGATGGAGGGTTGACAGCGATGAAGAATAGATCTTCCGCCGAGGAGACCTCTAAGGGAGGCCAGATTGTGGAAACCTCCTGTCCACCCCCCCAACGCGTCTCAACACAGACGGATGTAGAGCGGTATCAGGTATGTGTCAAGGAACGTTGGACGGGTTGTGACATCTCAGAAATAACAACTTGCGGCACATTTTTACAGATTACTGTGCACCGTTAATTTTACGAGACGCTCAGTTGAGTGACTATCAAACAGGAAGCGGTCCTCTCCAGAATTAAGAACTAGTGAACAAATCGAGGACATTGTCAGATTAAAATTTAGATTTTTGTTGTTTTTGGGACATTCTGCTTTCAGAAATGTCTCAGTATGTTTATGGATGTTTCTTCAAAAAAGCAGACATTACTTAGTTTAATGTTTGACTCCCGAAGCTGGAAAATATCCCATGGCATTTATGTCTCTTATGCCTTCTGCTGCCCTTGGGTCAAAATGATCAGTTTTAAAACTGATAGGTCATTTTGACCCAAGTACAGCAGGAGGGTTGATACTGGGAAGCTTTGATTCAAATCAGATTAAACATAAACGTAAAAGTATTAAGCACACTTATGCTAATGCTAGGTAAGTGCTATCAAGAGGTTAGCTTCTCCTCTTGGTGTCAAATGGTGGAAAAACAAACAAACAAAACCAAAATACTGTAATTTAATAACTTTTAGAAACAGCCTCTTGACTCTGAAGTTTCGTAACAGGTGAGAATAGGCTCAATGTCTAATTAGTTGTTCAAAAACACAAAGAACATCAAAGTTTGTTGATGCTCGTATTTCTAACAAACACCCAAAACGCCTCCAGTGGGTCACAGTACTTGGAAAAACGTGGCTCTTTGATGAAGTATGGGAGGACAGTTGATGCCTTGACCAGCGTTCTACTGGGAAACCAGGGGTTTGCTCATGTGGACGTTACTTTGACAAACTGTATACCTAAACCAGTGGTTCCAAACCCTGGTCCTTGAGGAACACCATTCTGCATGTTTTAGTTCCAACACTCTAACACACCTGAGTGATTTAATTACTTTGTCAAGTTCTGCAGAAGCCTGTTAATCACCCATTAATTAAAATCAAGTGTCGGGGCAGAGAAACAACTAAAACATGCAGGATGGCATTCCTCAAGGACCAGGGTTGGGAACTTTATGGTATGGAAACTGCACCGGTCAGAGCCAGAAAGCACTTCAGAGGGTGGTGCAAACAGCAGAGGACATCGCTGGTAGCTGTCTCCACACCATCCAGGACATCTTCCATAGCCGATGCAGCATCATTAAGGACCACACCCACCCAGCACAAGGACTTTTCCATCTACCCTCAGGCAGACGATACAGGAGTCTGTCATCATGCACGAAAAGACTCAAAGACAGTTATTATCCACAAGCTGTCAGATTAATGAACTCTTGATAATAACACCGAACAATTGACAATAACATTGCACCAAGGCTCATCTGTGACAACAATAAACAATATGTTTATTGCTGCTGCACTAAGTGGCTGTTTCATGTATGACACTACCTGACCATTATAATTCAATTAATCTCCATGTTACTCATTACCTGTGCAATAACCTGTCACAACATGTGTTAGTTATGTGCAATATATATCATGAGCATTTAAGCTTATAGTACTACCTGCAAAATTCTTATTTATGTTAATTCATCCTACTTGCACTGTAATATTCTACCATGTTGTTGTTTACTATTATTATACCCTTATTGCATGCTTTAGTATTTCTTGTATATATATTTTTAGCGAGTCAAATCGGTTGTTCTCATCCTGAACATTTCATTGTACTGTTGACTTTGTGTTAACAAATAAACAACTTAACACTGTTGCTGACTAAGTCCAGCCTTTATGTATTAAAAACAGGGAACGTTTTCAGCGGACGCCACAAAAATACACCAGGAATGATTTGAAGGGCTTCACCACCAAATTCTCCAGATCCCTATCCAATCAAGTATCTGTGGGATGATCCATGGAGGTCACATCTTGTATTATCCAGGACCTAAAAGGTTTCTTACTGATTGATTTGGCCTTCAGAGTTCTACAGAAGTCCGTGCCATGATTTGACATCCAAACAGGACGTGTCAGTGTTGTGGCGGACGGGGCTGACAACATACGGACGAGTCAAAGAGCACTAACTGACAAACACCAAGCATTCACATGTTTATTCTCCGTCAGAGGAGGACGAAGCGCCCCAACGCTCTCAGCTCCGTACCCCAAGTCAGTCCCTGTACAAAATGGATGCACATTTCATTTTCAAGTTTAGGACGTTCATAAGCATCAAACTCTGCTTAACAGTGGGAACACCACCACATGATAACAACTAAGGCTGTAATTTTCACTGAAGTTTGATCTGTGCACTGAAGATAAGTTTTAAATCTATTTTGTAAGTCTATCACCACATATTTGGAGCCAATAGGTGCCCAACAGAACGTAAAATCTTTTTTGGGTTTCTAAACAGAAGCAGGTGTTCCTGGTACTCGGTATTCTGAATGAGCACTTCTCCTAACAGTTCCAAAAATAGGGCGAGAAAGGTGTTAAATACAGTTCATGTGATTTTATTTCAAATTTGATGACTCTGTTAAAGTCTATGGTTACTTCTGGGTTATAAGATCGGTGTATAAGTACCCTGGCTGCTGAATACGACGTGTGGCTCTGCACATTAATGTAGTAACAGGAGAACAGAAAACTATCTTGATGACGCTGTACGTGCAATGAAGAAGTCAAACATTTTGCATGCATTTCAAAAGTCCCTTTACACCTTCCCTAAGGTGGGGGAATCATTACCAAACAGCTCAACGTGAAAGCAGGAAATATTTTCAAACAGGTGGAAGAAAAGACGGCTGGTAAAACGACCAGCTGCCGACCTTTTAAACTACACGGTCACATGGTAAAAAGATGATCATCGCATCGTCCTCCCCAGTTACTCCGACGTGCCCGGCAAATGCCAAAGGAAGCGCAAGCGGTGCAGTTTTCTGTTGCTGCACGCACTTCCCGAGGAGCACGTATCCAGAACGACGAGATGGTTTTAAAACAAGAGTCCACGTGGGAGAGGGGTCGAACAAGGGGCGCGGGTCTTCGTTGGTATTTAGTCCTCTCCCAGAGGCACTTAGGAGAGTCCTGCAGCAATGCTGAGGCCATCTGCGAGTTCGCTCAGCACGTAAAACAAGACATGTGCTGCGGTTTGACCTTTCACAGCACCAACTATAATATTATCATAAGCAGAGTGATCAGATTGCGCTTTTCCCTGCGGTAGGATTTAGTATCCATATGTAGTGATGATAAGTGAAAACCTTGCCGTGCTGTATGGATCCCTGTCATCCAAAAGTGGACAAATCACTCTCACACCATTCCTGCTGACAGGATAGCCTTCTCTAAGAGTTTTATCTTTAAAGAAAGAAAGATCAAATTATTTAATTTTTATAGACCAATTACTTTCCCCACATAGGAAACGCAGAGTTGGCATGATGGACCGATGAATTCAGGAAGTGGCGCAGCTACAAATCAGCACACTGTCAAGGGTTTGTTCAACTTTGTGGTTGGAGTTACAGCACAAAGCTGCTAAGCATTTAATGCAGCCAGGGATAAAACACAACTATCTGTCAATACTCGAGGCCGAGCGGCTGGCACTAATTGAGTGGAAGAGTTATGGGCACTAGCTGGCAGAGCGTACGTCCCTCGTTCCTGTGGTGACACAATGATGCTCGGGCAGAACGAAACACTCCGACATTTGGACAGAAATCAAAACGAGGAGTCAGATGTCTCTTTGAGGTTAAAAGAAAAACTGCTTCCAAGAAAAGGCTAAATGACTTGAGGAAAAACCTCGACAACCCCCTGGATAAAACAAATCAAAAACCCCCAACATGAGAAACTTAAGTTGCATCAACTCAGGAAGTGCAGATGTTCTACTGCCCAGCCAAGTATTTATCAGCAAATGACATTTTCACAATAAAGTAATAATTTGGTCCTCACTAAAATTTAAAATGAGGTAAATACAACCTCAAATGAACTACACATAACACGCAACATATTCAACAAAAATACAGTGTACTAGAAAGTTCCTGGAGAAACTTTGACGGTGTCTGCCGCATGAGTTCTGTCCGACGTTTTGGATGAGAAAAATTGCATCTTTGTTCACCAACTATGTCACCATAGTAACTCAAAACGCCAAAAAAATAAAAAATAAAATAAAAGCACATATTACAGTGCTGAGCTGGTCGTTTTGATATAAAATGTGTGGGGGTGCACATTGTGGTTCAGGCCGCATTCAAGTTGATGGAAGAATAAGATATAAAGTTAAGAAACCCTTGACAGGTGGATAATAAAAGGTGGCTTCCATTCAAGGCAGTACCCTATTATATGCCCGTCTAAATATTATACAGCAATCTATAGCAATAACCTGGATAAGCAAAGACATTTATAAC
The DNA here is from genome assembly GCA_031762435.1 of Hypsolebias longignatus. NCBI lineage: Eukaryota > Metazoa > Chordata > Actinopteri > Cyprinodontiformes > Rivulidae > Hypsolebias > Hypsolebias longignatus. The sequence goes on along the minus strand of JARVGV010000280.1, from coordinate 6,547,151 downwards.
CTTTGAACCTAATTTGCGACCATGCCCTTGTAGCTAGGCTGATTAAAAGTGTATGTGACACAATTCATGTGAAGTTTCTTTAAATTATCAAGAGTGGATCTGAAATTATGTCCTGGACAAGAGAAGTTTTACGCATAGCGAGCATGTAATAATAAAAACTAAACCAAAAGTTGGAATCAAGGAATTTAAAAAAAAAACAAGTTTATTACCTTTTTCCACAGGAAGATAAGCATCACGGAGGAGCTGCTGATCAAACTGGTCGTCATCAGTGGGACCACTTCCAGAAAAGCAGCAGATTTTGCTGGTGTGCGTTAAGAAGGGTTGGAAGGGTTAATCCAAACCACCTGGAGTCCATCGTTCTACACAGAGGAAGGTTTTTCACCTAGGTGTGAGTGAGAGAGTGAATAGTTTGTCTCGTTTGTCTCTATGTGTCCCTGTGATGGACTGGAGACCTGTCCACCCGCCTCTTGCACAGTGATAGCTGGACATGGGCACCAGTGAACCACGCAACCCAAAAAGGAAGAAGCAGGTAAAGATAATGGATGGAAAACATTTAAGACAACCAGCAGTCTTCACAGCAGATCCACACCAAGGTTAGACAAGGGGCAAGGTTTCTTTCATGCACCTTCAACAATGATCATATCAAATATCAGGTTTACATTTTAACAGCATTTCTTAGCATCTGCATCTAGATCACTAGTTTAGCTTGTCCTAGGCCAGGGTTATTCAACTAAATGGCTCAGGGGGCCACAGTTACTGAAAGCCAAGAGCCCAGGGGCCAGACATCCAGCAGTTATTGTCATTAAGTAAGTTTGTTTTATGGTTTAAAAAAAATCTAGTTTAATTTTAAAATGAACTGAGTTCATCCATGGACCTGATTTGGTCCCCGGGCCGCCAGTTGAATAGCCCTGTCCAAGGCGCTTCTAATGCACCACAGTACACCCCCCACCCCACCCCCCCACACACACACACATAAAGCTCCTAAATATCACAAAATAAAAGCTCAGAGTAGTTTTTTTAATACAATGCACATTTTTTTAACTAGGTTTTATCTCATTTGGATGAACTGGGAACTGACTGGTTAATAAGTCGGCCATGTTTGAGACCTTGCTCATAACGAGAAAATGAAGTGAGGTTGAGTTTTTGTCACAACTCCAAAGGCCTGAACAGAGCCTTTGCTTCCTTGTCTGTAGAGGGGATGTCAGTTAGATGTTGGAGAAACGGTCGTCCGTGGATGCAGGTCCGGTTGTGCTCACCGAGCTGCCGGTCCATCTGTTGAACGATTTCCTCCACGTCCTTCCGAGGTAAATTAGCAGGCAGCTGTCGGGCCAGTCGGACCGCCTCGGCCTGTTGGTGCAGTCATTCATTAATAAAACCAGTTAACGGGGATGAGATGCTCATTTTGAGTTTGTAGCATCTGTTTTACCTGTAGGAAGTTTGTGACTTTGAGCGGACGGCACTCTCGAACGCCGGAGGCCTTCCTGTGAAGAACTGCGGTCAGGATCTCCCTGAGGTCCTCCACGCAGAGAAAAGGCACGCAGTCCGCCATCGCTGTCACTTCCAGATGTCTGTCTGACATCGGGCCGAGCCAAAACAAACAGAAAACAAGGATTAATACACTCCAGACGCCACTACTATCTCCAGGAAAGAATAATAAATAAATACTGTGGTTTACAGCCGAAACCCTGACCAAGAGCAACAATCCGAGGGCCAAATGGAGTGTTAAATGACTAACAGAGCCCCCAGGGGACTGGAAGGAAGCTGTCGAGGAAGGTGGAAGAATGATGGTTCCTCTTTTTATGAGGAAATGCTGCAAATCATGGACAAATTTCAATCTTCGTCATGTGAAGGTGCAGAGACAGTTACAGCGTGGTGCATATACGGTACACATTATATTTTTAATTCATACGTAAAATTAAACAGCACAAAAACAGGTTCAATGGAAATATTTTATATTTTTTTATTTTTGTGAGAGGAGAAAAATAAATTGATGTAACGTTTGACGGGAAGTAGAAGAGGACATTCAGGAACAGCCAAGTCTGGGACAAAGATTGAGCTGTTGGGCTACCAGCATGAGAACAGTGTTTGGAGAAATCAAAGAACAATCTAACAAAAGTAGCAAAAGGCCAGCTTAAAAGCTAAGTAACAAAAGGCTAGCTAAAGTAGCAGAATCACAGCTAAAAGTAGCAAAGGTTACAAAAAAGTAGCAGGAAAAAAGCTAAAAACAAAAAGTAAGAAAAGGCCTTAAAAAAGCCTAAAGTAGCAGGATAATAGCTAAAAAGGTAAAAGCAGCAAAAAGCCATATAAACAGATACGTAGCAAACTGATAAGCTAAAAGCTTAAAATAGCAAAAGTGTAGCTAAAAGCTTAAAGCGGCAAAACTGTAGCCACAAGCTAAAAGTAGTAAAGGGCCAGCTAAAAGGATAAGTAGCAAAAGGTTAGCTAAAAACTTAAATAGAATCCCAGCTAAAAGCTAAAATTAACAACAGGTTGGCTAAAAACTTAAAGTAGTCAAATCATAGCTAAAAACTAAACAAAGCAAGATTGGTTACAAGCTAAAAGTAGCAAAAGACCATGCAAACTAGTAAAAAAGAAGAACCATAGCTAAAAGGTAAAGTAGCAAAAGACCAGCTTAAAAGCCAAGTAACAAGTAACAAGGCTAGTTAAACTAGCAGAACCACAGCTAAAAGCTAAAGTGGCAAAAGTAGCAGGAAAAATAGCTAAAAATTAAAAGAAAGGGTTTGTTAAAAGACAAATACTGTATAGTAAAATCATAGCTAAATTTGAAAGTAGCAAAAGGCCAGATACAAAGATCAGTAGCAGAAGGTTAGCTAAACACTTAAAAAAGCAAAATTATAGCTAAAAGCAGCAAAATTGTAGATACAAGCTAAAAGTAGCAAAGGGCTTGCTAAAATCTAAGCACAGAAGAAACACAGCTAATAGCAGCAAAGGATTAGCAAAAAAGCTAAAGTAGCCTATAAAGACAAAGTTGCATGTGAGCTGAAGTAGTTTACAAAAAGAACAGTTTTTAAAAGACTAGAAGAGAAAAAACAGAAATGTGTTTCTATGGGGAAAATGTACGTAAAGTAAAAAAATTAAATGAAAAGTTGTAAAAGTCAAAAGTCACTCATCTCCAAAATCAATTTAACGTTTTGATAAACGAACAGCTAAATCAGCACAGCGTCTACCGGAGTACGTAGACTGCATCCACACAATAAAAAATCAAATGTTTTATTTATAACCATACAGACATTTTCATTTTTTTCCTATTTCAAACGTGTGTGGAAAACAACACGAGCCGAAGAGAAGCCAGCCTCAAGCAGCCGAAGAGGCCGGCAGCGCCAAACGAAAAATTCTAGGAATTTCTTAAAGAGCAACCGTTCTCATCACCTGCACACCGGGGGTGCCAACCTGCCGTGAGACCACGCTGCCGGGCACAAAGCCAATGTCAAGTGAGGTGAAGCGCTCCGGCAACAAAAACAAGCAACTTCACGGCACGCGGTTTGTTCTGAGCTAAAAAATACAGCTGACGTGACCCGGTTGGTGCTAAGAACGTAAACCTGGGACAAACAAGTTAATTGTCAGAGAAATAACAATTAGATTGGATGAAGGAGGCCCAGTTTGTCACAAAATAACGTTTTATCATTTAAGAAAACACAACGTTCAGAGGAAAATGAAAAAAAAAAAAAAAAATAAGAAAAGATCATAAACCTTCCTACACAACAGGGTCCAAAGTTGTTGTTCGTACCTGCAGCCAGTTTGATTTTAAATCCGTTGGCAACGAGCCGGGGGTCCGAAAAGACAACGCTTCCGTTCAGATCAGGCTTTTGTTTCTCCATGTTGCACAACGTCTCAACATATTCAGCTCCTCCAAGATTCCTGGAAAACATTGGAAAAGGACATTTGTAGCGTGAAACCATCGACCTGAAAAACACGTGGCAGGTCACTGTAAACAAAAACAAACAGCAATGATTTACAAACACTATAAACTCATATTTTATTCAACAAATTAAATGTTGAGACTAAGAAATTAAACCATCTGAGAAAAAAGGGTGGGTCAGAGGAAAACCAGGTCTGGTTCTGTTCTGGGCTCAGAACCGCTTCCACAGATCATCCACAGATGCTGCTTAAAGCTCTATCAGACAAACAAGAAGTTACATATGAACACCATCCAGAACTGCTGCCATCCTCTCTGGACCAGAGTTCATCTCAGATGGACTGAGGTGACATCCAGAACCATTCTGAGGTGAGACAGATCCAAATATGAGGTTCTGTTTGCAAACCACGAACTCCACATCCTGGAGGACAGGGACCAGTCTGTTATTAGCTCACAGTTCACAAGCCTGCCTCTCTGATGGTATGGGGGTGTATTAGTAACTCTGTTATGAGCAGCTTACACATCTGGAAAGACTCAATTGATGCAAAATAGTAGCTACAGGTTTTAAAACATCTGTTCCATCCAGGACTGTTAATAACTCCATCAGACCAGAATGGGACGAATTTCCCTCCAAAACCTTCAACTGGTCTCCTCAAGTCCTCCAGAACATCCAACAACTGGTCTTCTGAGGTCCTCCAAACCTCCAACAATGGTCTCCTCAGGTCCTCCAGAACCTTCAACAACTGATCCCCTCAGATACTCCAGAACTTCCAATAAACTGGTCTCCTCAGGTCTTCCACAACCTCCAACAACTGGCCTCCTCAGGTCCTCCAGAACCTCCAACAACTGGTCTTCTAAGGTCCTCCAGAACCTCCAACAACTGGTCTTCTGAGGTCCTCCGAACCTCCAACAATGGTCTCCTCAGGTCCTCCAGAACCTTCAACAACTGATCCCCTCAGATACTTCAGAACTTCCAATAAACTGGTCTCCTCAGGTCTTCCACAACCTCCAACAACTGGTCTCCTCAGGTCCTCCAGAACCTCCAACAACTGGTCTCCTCAGGTCCTCCAGAACCTCCAACAAGTGATCCCCTCAGATACTCCAGAACTTCCAATAACTGGTCCACTCAGGTCCTTCAGAACCTCAGATAGCTGGTTTCCTCAGGTCCTCCAGAACCTCCAACAACTGGTCTCCTCTAGTCCTGGATGTCTCAGGTCTGTTGTTAGAATTGGAGTTAGGGGAGTGGTGGTACAGAGGTCAGAGAAGGTGGACGTGTGATCAGATGGTCATCGGTTCAACTCCCTGGACAAACAACATCACAATGTGGGTGGAAAAGGTGAAACACCAACACCTGCCTCCACCCACACTTTGCTCCTCTCTGGGCCCTTGAGCAAGGCCCTCAACCCCCACCATCTGCTCCCAAACAGGTCTCTCTTCAAAACGAGTCCTCGTGACTCAGCGAGACTACATATGTAAATAAAGGGTAAATAAATAAATAAAATAAAATAAAAATAAATATAAAAAAGGTGGGGGGGGAGGTCTTTAGAGGAAAACCGGACCTGGAACAACTTTAGACAGATGTGTTGCAGATGTGTTGCAGATGTAAAATCCAACATGAATTTTTTTTTTTTTAATAATCGTAGAGTAGCGTAGTTTCAACTCTATGTTCAGTTGTGAATAAAATATGGGTTTCTGACATTTACTAATCACTGCATTATGTTTTTATTTACATTTTACAAATCTCCACAACTATAATAGTAAATACAGGTGGTCATCGACTTACGGCGTTCCGGACTTACGGCGCCGCCCCCAGTGATGTCATCACATCTTACGTTGTCTTTTTTATGCAGCATTTTATGTTTTTTTTAGATTTTTTTGAGAGTATTGTGTTAGCTAACTGCTTGGAAACATTAAAACGGCGTTCTAAGTGCGCAGTTGTTGTTTTACATTGAAAAAAAACGTGTTTAAAAAGACGTTACCGTTCGCCATGTGGTTTCAGTTTCGAGTTACTGCCGAAAATCCGGAGTTACGAACGCCACGTGGCCGGCGCTCCGACTTTTACGGCAAATCGAGTTACGAACGCGCCGTAGGAACGGATCTCGTTCGTAACTCGGGGACTACCTGTAATGTTTCTTCTTTTATTAGACGAGACTTTCAACACATTCTGAATGTGCAAATCCATGAAGACTGAACGAGTGCAGCATTTTTCCCATCAGGAAGACAACAAGTAGGGCTTGATGCAGAGCCCTGAGGGATGCCTTACCCAGCTGTCAACTGGAGTGGGTTCTGCAGGATCACTGCCGGCAGAATATTATTCTCTAGCAGTCTCTTCACCAGCAAGGCTTCTTCCACTCGAAACGGGTTGAACATCATGAGCCTCCGTCCGTATAAAACGACCCAGGCGCTCTGAGAGCCCAGACGGTTTATAAGGCGGAGGCCCCGCGGCGCCGCGGCACCCTGCTCGGCCGAGAGGCGCTGAAGCTGGAGGCGAAGGGCCGCCACGCTGCACGGGAGGAGCCGGGAAGCCTTCGCCGGAGGAGTCTTGGTCTTCTTCTGGTGCTGGGCAGAGAAGAGCTCGTCCAGCAGCTGCTGGTTGGACGGAGGGGCCTTACGCTTCTGTCCCTGGACTCTGGTCCTCGAGGTCTCAGCTGGCTCTTTGGGGCCCGCAGCTGAGGCCAGCTTGGTCCTTTGGTCGTAGCGTTCCAGCGTTCTTTGTGCTTTCTCTTCGTACCTGCAGTAACCGAACAAAAAAAGTTTTGTAATTAAATGAATACTCAGCAGCCAAGAAGTCAAAAATAATTCCTGTCTGGAAGGTCTGATTTTGGTCAAGGTGATTTAGAAGATTCAGCATATGCGCACTCTGGTGGATGCATGCAGGAACGGAATGGGAACGTTCACCATTGTGACCAGGAGGCGCTGCTGGAGCTCTGGAGTTCGCAGGTGATTTTGAAGATTTGGCAAATGTGCAACCTGGCGAACGGGTATGGAAAAGGCACGAGAGCGTTTGAGATAGCGACTGGGCGGACTAGCTGGAGTTCCCGCAGTCGCCACAATAAGGCCGGAGCGGCGCTTTGCTGCGAGGGCCTCAATGACGCTTGCGGCTTTAATTTAAACTTGTTCTGCATTTTCAGCTATGTTTGAGCTCATTTCAGATGTTTTTGTATAAATTCAAGTTTTTCGTGGTTTTATACTTTCAGCCTAATTAACTTCTTTGTGCTAATTTCAGCTTATGTTACTTTCAACTTTTTTCTGCTAGTTTCAGCTTTTTCTGCAATTTCAGCTACTATTTAAGCTGTTTTATGCTAATTTTATCCTTTTCAGCCTAATTCCACATTTTTAGCTCATTGCAGCTCTTTCTGCTTCATTCTGGTAGATTAAGCTTATTTCTGCCTTTTTAGCTTTTTTTGTTTTGTTGCTAATTTCAGCTTATTTTAGCTAAAATCATCCTTTTTGTGCTCATGTCTGTTTATTTAAACCTAATTCAGCAAATATGTGTTCTTTCTGCTTTCTTCTGCTAACTTAGGCTTGTTCTTCCTTTTCAGCTACATTTTTGCACGCCTTTTTTTAATAGCTAATTTTAGCTGTTTTTCAGCAAGTGTTATCTGCAACAAGCACACTGCATTTTTGCGGGAAATGCAATTTCTCTATTTGTCAATTTCAAGAGAACTTTGTGGGAGTTTCCTTCTATGATGAGAAGATGAACACGTTTGTGTTTGTAACGTTTAAAACTTACTCTGAGTTTTACTGAGGTCTTTGAACTGATCCTTGAGATATTTTGCTAACAGACTAAAGAAAATATGCAAACGCATTATATGCCAACCTAGGTTTGAACCTCGGTAGGTCTAACCAGAATAATCACTGTGAAATATCACATCATGTTGTGTGTTTCATGTTGCTGTGTTCATCTGCTCATACAGACTCATGTTCGTGCTGCTGTTTTGAGTAATGTTTTTCTATGATATTAGTACCTAGTGTATTTTAGTCAATGTTTTTTCTTAGTTCATATCTTAGACGTTATTACTGTTCTTCTTTTACATTTTATTGTTGGATGTAACTGGGACCCTGTGTACATAATCTTGTTCCACCACATGTACCACATGTGGTGCGAATGACAATAACGAATCTCTGACTCTGACTCTGAACCAAGGGTTAATTTGTGTTAAACAGCATCTGTCAAAACAGAGGAAAACAAGACGGGACTCCTCTGGCTAGACGACATTTTACAGGCACAGCTGACTGGAAATTAGGATCAATTAAATTCCCAGATCGTCGTTTCCAAACGCTTTACGGGTCAGACATCCCCCCTCTCCGATCCTTTGCAAACATCGGATGGAAACAGCAGCTCAGAAACAGGTAAACGTCTGGAAACTCACTTCTTTCTGTCCTCCTCCTTCAGGTTTTTCCACCTCTCCTGAACAGCAGCGCTGATGTCCTGCAGGCCCACGGCAGGGTTCTCCTTCAGGACCTCGGCTCGGGTCTCCTTCTCGAACAGGGCGGCGGGTGACAGCGGCGCCCTTGTGGTGCGGTTGCTGATCATGTCGTAGGCCATCAGAGCCGCTCGTTTCTCCGTGATGGCGTTGAGCGTCTTCTTACCCGGGCTTCTGGGCTCGTCTGACTGCTTTGAGGGTTGGTGGATCTGGACGGGCTGCAGAGGTTCTCCTGATGCGGGGTCCGTCAGAGCGGTGCCCCGACTCCAGTCTTCAGCTGATATCTGTTTCATCCTCGTTTCTGCAGCTGAGACGTCAGCGCCTTGGAGCCGCCCGGGAGCGGATTCTGTGGTTGCTTCGTGGTCGTGAAGCAGAAGGTCCGGCTGCAGCTCAGCTGGACTCCGGGCGACGACCCAGTCGTCAGCTACAGAAGAAGACGAGCTGCAGTTCGAGGCCTCCAGAGAGACGTCAGCACTTCCTGTGGAGTGAGACGCCTCTGTGAGGCCGCTGCCAGTTCGGTTTGTGGCGGCAGCCCGGAGAGGACTGGATGGAGACGTCTCCTCAGCTGGAGGGTCAGAACCAGACCTGAAGCCATAAAGAGACACCAGCAGAGCCTCGACTGCAGTCAAAACAGCCTCCTGAAGGTCACACGGAGGTCAGAGGGTTAACAGATGTGATCAACTCAACCCAAACATGATCCAGTGTGATTTAGTCAGATACCTTGTTGTGAAGAAGGACTTGCGTTTTGTCCGGAGTCAGATTCACGTCCACCGAAGATGGAGGGACGGTGACTTTGAGGAGGACGATGGGATATCGATGTCGGGACGTGTCGTCTGAATACTGAGCCGAGTAACGCTGACGCAGCAGCTGATCAGACATCGAGAGAAGACGGCAGGGTTAGAGAGAACACATCTGGTTGGGTTAGAACAGGGGTCTGCAACCTGCGGCTCTGGGGCCACATGTGGCTCTTTAGACCCTCATCAGAAAAGACTAGTTTTGGATGTTTTATCATCAAATGTTTCTAAAATATGACCCAATAGTACGATGAGAACTTTACTGACCCCCGCAGGAAATTGTTGAAGTACGTAGTAAGTTTCTTTTGGCTGCTCCCTTCTTCAGGGGTCACCACTTGCAAGAACGATTTGGCAAATTGTTTTACATTGGATGTCCTTTCTGACGCAACCTGGGCTCGCACCCGCAACCTTAAGATTACTGTACATACCGTACATGACTTCAGCCCCACCCAATACTTATTTATTATTCCACAGAGTTCAGTGTTTTAATTTTTATCAACATCGGTATAAACTACAATTATTGTCCTTCTTTACATGATACTGTCTTTTTTGTCTTAAGATGTCAAAACCTCAATAAATTATCAAATTCATGATATAATTTTAGTTGAATAATGTCACCCCCACTGGTCAGAAAAGCCACCCTCCAACAAACTCGGTGGCCCATGGGCCATCAGTTGATAATCACAGCTGCAGCAGGTTTCGTGGCTCCAGACACGTTTTATTTAGTGAGCGAAGGGAAAGAAATGGCTCCTTTGATCAAAAAGGTTGCGGACCTCTGGGTTAGAACGTTAAAATGAACTCACCTTAACGATCTCCTTCTGCTGGACGGGTCGGTTATTGACAAATATGAGCGTTTTCTCAGGAGTGGATGAGCTTGTAGAGAAGAAATCAGCTCCGGGCTTTGGAAAGAAGCCGTCCAAGTCAATCTGGATCAAAAAAAGAAAACGTAACAATCTCCGAGTCTTAAAAACTGTTGTTTAAAGCCACTAGGGAGGAAAACATACACAGGAAGGAGGGCTGGGTTAACTTGCCTCTCCACCACGTTGCAGCATCGTGTTCCTGAAGGGGTTCAGGGTAGTTTGGGGTTAATTAAGTGTTTATGTTGTTGGATCTCATTAGAACCTGCACACTGGACTTTCTAGGATGACAAACGTCAAATTTTAATCCCCGAGCATCAAAAAAACACGAGAAAAACTGCAGGTTTTCTTATTTTTGTTTCACATTAAAGTTAAATTTTAGAACTTGTGTATGGAGACTGACTTGTTGGCGTTGATTTTAATCTAAACTGCCCCGTTCCTCATCCCAGGATCTGACGGATCATTTCTGCAGAGTTAATCTGAGCTCGCACGTTAACGTTTGACTACGAGCCAACCACCCGATCGTGGACGCCTGGGCTCCGGCCAGAGAATGTGGTCAGCTGGTGACAGGCCAACTATTTCTGTGCCCTTTTCTCCCGAGTTCCTTCCTGATGAGGAGTGATTTTTGTTAGCTAAGCTTCGCTCTGCCGAAGGTAATCGAATTACCGCCGAGCTGCGACTTTCTGCATGGTCACGGTAGGTGTCATGTGGCTCCTACCTGCTGTCCTCCTCCCAGATAATCTCATCTAACAGATGTAGAGCAGCCCTTTCCACCTTGTTGCTCTCTCATTTTCCTCTTGCTGTTGTTATTTTGCTGCTCGGTGCCCAGTTATGAGAACGCCCTTTGACCTTTTACTCCTTGTAATCAAACAGAATTTTTCTCCTCCGTCCCTCTGAGAACAAAGCCCACCGATACGCGGGAACTGTTGCACCGAGAGCCAGCACACAGCTGAGGATCTTTGGGGGCCAGAGGTGTCACTCCACGCTCATAAAGTGCCCTTAAGGAGCAGAAACGAGGCGAAGCACATGCGGCCCGACCAGAAACTGCGGCTCTTCTAAAAACCAACGCAGCTGGCGCAAGCTGCAGCTAATAACCAGGTGAATCCATGTGGAAAAACCTACAAACATGAACAACCTTTTATAATATCTGTAATATCTGACAAGCTTGTGGACTTTAAGGGCAGTAGATCAAGTTTATGTTAAGTCAGCAATTGAAAAATGTCCAAGTTTTTAACAAAGTGGTAAACTTCAACACTGAAATGATCAAACAGTTAAGAAAAAAAGCCCAATCTATGGAAATGTATTTGTAGAAACAACCCCAATTATAAAAAATGATGGGATGTTGCAAATAAAAGCAGAATTTGTTGATTTGCAAAGTCATAATGTCATCAAAGAGTTAAAACTGATAAATTGTACATTTTTGGGGAGGAAAAATAAAGTAAATTTTGAATTTGATGGCAGTAATACATCTCAAAATAGTTGTTTCAGGAGCAACAAAAGGCTGTAAAGGTCAGTGGTACTAATAAAATCAGCTAGAGGAGCATTTTGTAACTAATTACCGGTAGGTTAATTAACTAATTCTGAGTACAAAAGAAGCATTTTAGAAGTAAAGATGGGCAGGGGTTCTTTGGAAACTCTGTCTAAAAATAGTAGAACAATTTCAGAATAATGTTCCTCAACACGTAATTGGGAAGACTTTG
>JARVGV010000280.1:6514779-6535425 GCA_031762435.1 Hypsolebias longignatus | reverse complement strand
AAGAAGAAGCCATAATTGAACATCATCCAGAAACACTGTTATAGAAAAAAAAAAAAAAAAAAAAAACTAAAAAAACTTTTTATATGAAAATCTTGTATCTTCAGAAACTTGTCCTGATTCTCCACTCATCTACTGTCTGCTGCAGGTTAGACACTGACTACTCATCCATACAACCCTATTTAGAAAAGCATCCCTTTACGTCACCTCTGGCTGCTCCTGGCGTTGGTGACACGGGAGCAGGTGAGCCACCGAACTGGACCCCAGCACGGCGAGGAGGGCGCTCCTGACGTCGGCCATCTTAGCTTTCTGCCAAACGACCACCTGGAAGAATAAAACTCCTGCGTGAGTTGTCAACATGACACAGAAACACCTGAACCAAAATAAGGCTTTTAAAGGATATAAGCAAACCGAAACGAGGCTGTAAACAAAGCATTTTGATTTTCATAATTTACTAAACAAATCTGAGCGTAAACACGAAGAAGTACATCAAAATTGTTGGACATCTTAGTACCTAACGGCTCTTCCCTGGATGAAGTTATTGTTGACGTATTATCAGTCACTTCAGCAGTTTCCGTAGGTAAACAAACACACGTGTAATTGGCAGCGCATTTTGCTTACAAATTTTTTAGGGATGCATGATATAATCGGTACGTATCGTATCGGCCGATATTAGTGATAAAGTTAAATATCGGACATCGGCCATTCCATCACAAAAACTCACAGATATAAAAAGCTTCTGTTTTAACTTAATTTTTAATTTAAGAAACTGTCATGTATATCTATTAATGTATTACTACTTATGCAACGCAGCTGCGTTGTCGCTTGTGAACAGGTTGAGTTTAGGTTTGTGAAAAGTTACAAATGTGCACTGTTCAACTGTTGTCATTGTTGTGTTAGAGTAAATGTCACGAATAAATTTTACATTAAACATAATCAAAGTTGAAATGTTACATCATTTTCAGCCCCTTTTTTGGCATCTGCATTTGGTAGTAGACCAAATTGACAAAGACCATGCCAAATAGTGTAGTAATTTAATTCCACAGCAGAGAAAACTATATAGTCTCTGTAAGTAGGTCTAGGGGAAAATATCAGTATTGTATCGGTTATCGGCCAAATAAGTTTTAATATATTGACATATCAGATATGGGCCAAAAGTCCAATATAGTGCATATCTAAAAATGTTTAATTAAGGACACGTTAACCATCAAGCTTTGGTAAAATCGTTAAACCGTGATGTGTAAAAATCACTATAGGTCTTTAATAAACAAACACCTCATAGCAGAAACAGAATTAGAACGCTTTGGAGCTTCTGAACGGCTCATAAAACTCTAAACCACCCTCCAAGCCCAGTTTTCGTGGTACTGGTAAACATACAGCAGATGTCAGGGGTCGATTTCTTCAGAAACTGTTGAAGCACACGCCTGATAATAAGTGCTCGGTTTGGCAGACGCGAGATCGGTGGTGCAAACGGTTCCTGAAGAGACTGTGAAACATGACACGGGGCAGAAAGTGGAGCAGGAGGTGAAGGATATGACCAACTGACAGCTGATTGCACAAACTGGGCTCCACAACCATCTCAGAACCGATTTCTGCGGCAGGTATAAGGCAGATGTGCTCAAACCCACCGACAGTTCATTTCTCCTTCCTGGGAGTTTTTTAGCTGTTTCCAGGAGGCAAATCGGTATAAAAACAGACTCATGGGTCAGCGAGTCACATTAGGAAGGAAACAGCAGGAAACTGGAGAGCGTTTCTGCTCTCATCAAAGGGCTCGATTCATAATTTTCAAAACGAGATCGTCTGTTTGCAAGTCTGGATCCAAACTCAGTTGATGTCACGCAAACCTTTCATTTGGAAACAAACTTCTGCCAGAAAAACTTAAACAAATGATGAGTTTGCAGGCTTTTAAAAAATGTTTCTGACCTTTTTATTTTGTTTGTTACTGAATATTTTTGCTAATTAAGACTGAAGAGTGAAAACAAGACGTCCAGCTTGATTATTTTACTCAAATATTAAAGCACCAACTCATCAGTATTTATAGATAACACATGTACAATCGGTTCATCAATTAAAGGCAAAGTTGCAGAATTTAGCTGATCATTTCTGCTTGTTCTTCAGATTATGTGATGAAATATTATTCTAATAATCCAGCTAATTTTATAGGAAATATTTATTAGTTGTATTAGCAGATGGAGCTTCAGCTTGGGCAGAATTAATGAAATGATGCTAAACAGAGAATTGAGGATCATTGCTTCTCACAGAATCTATTTTTCTCAGTGATGTTTGTACATATATCAAACTGACTGATTTCTTTTTAGTTAAAGATACAAAACCTGATTTAATGTAGCAGTCTGAGTGATAAAAACTCATTCTGTAGAGGTCTGACTCCACATTCTGTGCTCTTCTAACATCACTGCTGTAGATGGTACATATTTTATTCAAACTGATGTTGATTTTCAGCCAGGTACAGTGGAACAACCATGAGAAATGTAACGAGGACACCTAGTGGTCACACAGTATACAGCACCTCGTTTGATCATAAGGGTTTAAAACGGTAAAACTTTGTTAAAAAAAAAAAAAAGATGGTAAATACAGTATACAAATAATGCTATTCTACTGCAGACACTCTGGACTTGAGATAGTTTATGCTTTGCCTTCACCTTGTTTATACGTTCATTCAGGCAAAAAAAAAGTTGGAACGGGAAATGTTTAATTTGGTCCATCCTACAAATATTTGACAGGTCCAAGTCTCTGAGGGTCAGAGATGTCCAGGGGATCTTCAGTTTGACCGTAACGTGGTTAATCCTGGATCAGGATTCCACATTCTTGTTGGAACAAAATGGATCAAAAAGGAAAAGTAACAGCCAAACTGTTGTCAGCAACAAGTCCAAAAGCCTGGTTTTGTGATGGTTCTGGGCTTGAACCAGGGTTCTGATGGCAGCAGTAACATCTGATGCCTTCAAGAACCACATCGTTTTGTGGGATGTTTAAGCATTTTACATTAAAATGATATACAGTAGTCCCTCGCTACGATGCGGTTCGTTTATCGTGGACTCGCTCTATCGCGGTTTTTCAAAATAAGATCGGACATGACTCACAATTGGCTGATTGATGGATGGGCTGCACGATTGGCATGAAATTTGTATTTAAATTAAATTATTTTAAACTAGTTGGCACCTGCTCCACCTTTCTGCAGCCCACAGCTGCAAAAAAAAAAAAAAAAAACTTCCTCCTGCACCTCTGTGCAGCCCATACTGCATGATAAGCTTCCTGCTGCAGCTGATCAGCTGTTCTCAGTGCAGAGCGGTGAAGTGGGCGTGGCCAAGAGCAGTCGAGGCAAAGAGAGGGAAATCATGACATTCTGTGCTATTTTAGAGCGTTTTGAAACATTGTTTATAGTGGGGCTTCAGGGTACAGATCCCCTACGATAAACGAGGGACTACTGTAGAACCACATTCAGCTCATGATCCAAAGGTTGAGGAAGAGAAAGGCACGGGTTCTGGGCAGGCTCACTTGAGTCCTGATCTTTCCCTCAAAGAGAAAACTCAAACATGTGATGAGGACGGCCACAAAACCTGAAATATCTCAACTTCATAGGATCTGCAGAAAAATATCGGAGTCAGAACAAGCAACTGTGTCCAAGACTGAGTTACTGACCTTATTATGAACCAGTGTCAGTCTGAGCTCCGGTTTTATGATGGCGTAGGCCATCAGCAGTTCCTGCACCTTCCTCAGTTCCTCCTTACACCTCCTTGTGGACGAGTAGTACTGCCGTCTCACAGGAAGGTTCTTGAAAAGCTTCATCACGCTCACCGTTGTACCTGGAAAACAACGGTGAGTCATCAAACAAGTTCTGACACGTAAATGTTTCCCTGAAAAGTTTTGATCCAGTTCTAAAAAAAATAAACTTACTTTTTTTTTACTGCTAATTTTAACTTGCTCTTACAATCTGATAGTCTGAATAGTTTAATGTTAAACAATAAAACAAATATTTATTTTTCAGATTCAAAACCAAGTTTTGCTATCAAAGCACATTAAAAGCAGTTTCTCGTTTTGTTGCTCAGTACTGAACTCAAGCAAACGATCGGGCACTTGCCTTGCCCTAAATGAGACGGCTTCTGGGAAATGATGCTTCCCGTAAAGTCCAGCGTGTACTGGGTGCTGACGTCGTCCTCGTCTGTCTTTGTGGTAACAGCCACCTGGAAGGAAACAACACAAACACCATGTAAAAAAAATAACAAACAAACAAAAAAACATCCTACACAAACTGTGAAGCACAGAGGAGGAGGGGTGATGATTTGGGTTTGTTTTGCAGCCATGGGACCTTGGGGCCTCACGCTTGTCCTTTTCCATGCAAAAGCTCCCATTTTTTAGTAACATCTGCAGGTGTGCTCGGCTCTGACATCACACTGTGACTTCTCTTGAGCTTGGCGCTGATGCCAGAGGACAGTGTGCCAAACATGGTTCACTACCTTATTTAGGAGCATTTCTAACTCACATTGTTTGAAATTCTCCATTTTGCTGCACGTAGACGTTATTTTTGTCTGTGCAGAGACAAAATTCACTTTGTGATCGAGGCTTATTCGTGTCAACGTAACTGAAGCGTGTCATTGGAGGCATCTCTGTACCACCTACACATGTACTAATCAACACGTGTCTCTGGTCTTGTCTCTTTATTTGTTTTGATTGAAATGTTTAGATTAGAATATTTATTAGGTTAGATTTCTTTTTGTATTTATTAAAGGTCTGTTTGCATTTATTGTTCTGTTGCGTATCTGCACTGTGTATTGTTTTTGCACGTAATGTTCTGTGTTGCACCGTGATCCTGGAGGAACACTGTTTAATTTCAATATGTACTTGTACATAGCTGAAATGACAATAAAACCTCTCTGACGCTGACTCATGTGCGCTCGGTTTAAGATTGCTGGGATGCACAAAAGAAATGGACGTGCAGTAATACAGTCAACTGGATATTTTTCTGGTCATGAGAATAGTCATGTTTCAGCTATAGGCATACCATCCAAGCAAACATCATCAGAAGCTTCCGTGAAGGACCGCAGACTCGTGCCTCCAGGAGCTAACAGATGCCTCTGAAGCTTCGTCAGATTTACGTTAGGATTTATATTATTATTTAAGTGTAATATATGATGACCAAATACCAAAGCAATTGTTTTTTTGTGAGCTAGCTGAAGGAACAAGATCAAGTTGCCAAGCAAAGAAGAGTATGGTTTTGACCATAACTAGTACAAGAGCACTGCAGACAGAGACAAATGGCACCAGAAAACGTGTCAAGACAAGTCTCTATTCGAGGATCACCTAATGCAGACATCACAGAGTTCCAGTGATGCAGACAACAGGAAATCCACACAAGTCTTTGTTCATGTGGCCCCAAAGCTTTACCAGGCTCTAAAATTATTCAAACTTAACCTTAACTGTACAAAAATACAGTTGTTGAGTGGACCACAAACTCCTCTGTGGACAAAAGGTTTCTTGAATCAAATGTGAGACCATCTATCAGACAGCAGAGCTGAAGCTTGGACAAAACTATGGGATGGACATAACTTTTAATACACAGCTTTCCATTTTGGTTAAAAAAAATGATGACAGTGAAATTTGATAGGAGTATAAGTACACTTATTTTATAACCTGGAGGAGATCATTAGCCATTTTGTCCCGATAGAGAAAAACAATATGAATAGCTTTGGCGTTTTAATAGTTTTCACCTCAGCAATGGCACAGATGGATCCAAGCGCTTCCCCCCTGAAGCCATATGTTTCCAGACGCTCCAGATCTTCGTGGCTGCAGATCTTCGAGGTGAAATGTCTGACAGCCATCACAGGAGCGTCCGCAGCTTTGATTCCATCACCGTTGTCCCGTACCTCTATCCGGTCCAAGCCAAAGTTCTCCTTCAATGTGAAATTCAAGACATACAGCTGGTGACTGAAGCTACAGGAGGTTTACTTCGTTGTCGGCATAAAGAAACAGATCATCAGTGAGTATCGTACCAGCTTCACGTCGATGCTTGAAGCTCCAGCATCCAGGGAGTTTTCCACAAGTTCTTTCACAACGTTCCCAACAGAAGTGATGACCTGGGAGCTCGACAGCAGCCGCACAGTGTCTGGTGGCAGCTGCTTCATGACTCCTGATAGCAAAAAAAAGAGTCTGTTTTTCATTTGGTAGCTTTGATAGTTTTTTTTTTTTTTTTTTTATAAACAACAACAACACATGAAACTGAAATTTATGGAATTGCTGGTTACCAGGCTTGGAATATTTACAATAGTGGATAAGTTCTACATTTTAGTCCAAGACTATTTACCCAAACCAAAATGATGGGGAAATCGTCAAGTCCCATAAAAACCGGCTAGTCCTTAATGTTATCATCTAACTACAGTATTGTATATTTTTGGGGTTCATTGACTCGTTAGTTGAAATTTACATTTCTGTAAATTTATCTTAAGAGCCACAATCATGCACTGACTCCTTAAAAACGACTAAAGTTAACGACTTACTGTCTTTCAATAGCGCTCTGCGTCCTCTTAAAACTGTTTACAAGCCGCATCCGGAAATGTGCTCTTTCCCGCCCCCCGTGCTGCACGTTGATTGGTAAGAATTATTAAAAGGGCGGGGACAGAGCGTTAGAACTTCCGGGAACATTCTACGCTGAAAATAAATCTGACAGGTAGCGTTCGGTCGGGTCGGGTTTAGTAGAAATCGATCTTCGGTTTCGCATAAAGCTGTACAAATTAGGCCACATTTAAGTCATAATATTAAACATTTCTGTTGTAATCTGATATTAATTCGTGTTCGTTTAATGACAGAGGGCGGGGCTATTTCGGGGGTGTTTATATTCAGCCGTTTCACCCCGACGTCTACTTCCGCCAGAGTCACTGCGCAGACAGTCACAACAACAAGAGGACGAACCAATTCTCGCCATAGTTGTTTATATAAAAACCTGCTACTGCTCGCCGTTACATGTAAGTTTACAGCATGCTGTTTATGCCTTTTTTTAATCTTAACGTTACTTAACATTTGTTATTTATACCGCTAACTAATTTATCTGAGAGATATTGGTGGATGGGCCCTGGCTATGTAGTGAAAACAAACGAAATTGGTCACACGTTTTAGTTATGAAAGGTTGCAGGACTGATGCAGGTTACATCTAACCCGAGCCTTGTGAGTTAAATAATTAGTTTAACTTTATTCATTAGTTCGTTTTCTTTTACTCGTGGTGTTGTGGGATATCGCAAAATTATCAAGGAAATAGACGGAGCCATTGTGTTTTTGAATAGCCTGATTTGTTTACAAGTAGTTTTTTTGTTTTCAAATGAACTTTCTGGCAGATTTGGTGCAGGTGCATTTAAATGAATGTCTGTATTAGACAAATGCTTTAAAATAAGTTAGATTTATGCTTTTAAAAGTGACCTAAATACTCCCAATAGCTTCAACATTTGATCTTTGTTTTGTAATTCAGTCTGGCAGCTGCAACTGTGCCAGAGACAAAGTTCAACAGTATTGCACAAGTTGTCTTGTTATCACATGTGGGCTGACAGAGAAGGGGCAAAGGGCTACAGCAGCAGCTTGATGGTTTATTTATTAAACTCTTATAAAAACAAGCTTAACAGTTTGTCAAATTGCAGCTACTGCAACATGATTAGCTCTGAAGGTTAGCAAATTGGATTAATTGCATCTGTGTTGGTACTAGTGTGTGTTTTTCTGCCCACAGACCAGAATGAACGTGGGTGTGGCACACAGTGAGGTGAACCCAAACACCCGGGTGATGAACAGCCGGGGGATCTGGCTGACCTATGCCCTCGGCGTCGGTGTTCTTCACATCGTGCTCCTCAGCATCCCCTTCTTCAGCGTTCCCGTGGTGTGGACTCTGACCAACGTCATCCACAACTTGGTGAGCCGCTCGCCAACCACCCTGTTGGGGTTGGATGTCTGATGCTTGTGTGCACGTTAAACCGAACCATCTGGCCTGCTGTGCATGTGTGAGAACCTTTATATCTCAGCACAGACTTTTTTTTTTAATGTGACAGGATTCACATAACGACGAAGTCGACCCGTCAGCTCTTTATCATCCTCCGGTCGTATAACATAAAATCTGGGCTTTATTCTGAAAATCATCAGTAAATGGCCGAGAAAACAAGAGCTTTGGTATTTTTGCATCTGGAGATTTTACTTGGAAGATTTTTGAAGCAGGTAGGGTCTGCTGATGCCACAAACCTCAGTTTCTAGAGAGGAATGAAGGTTTTCTAAGGTTGTAATTGTTTGAACTATTTTAAATAACCTCTGTTTGGAAAATAAATGGCGGTTAATTAACTTTGTTGTATTGGGGGAAATTAAAGCTGCAAGATCGAAGATTGGGCATGTTTATGTGTAATGTCGCCTTTCCTTCTATTGACGCTTTTGATCTTTTTTTTTTTTCTCAACTGAAGACACAAATAGTTAAATCTTTTAGGAACCCGTGTCGTCTTTTTGTTGAATCCAGGGTTTCGGTGGGTTGTAGTTTTTGAGCAGCTTCATGTGACATTTGCTGCATTCTCAGTTTCCTTGCATGAGTTGTGTGTTACCTTTTTATTAAAAAAAAAAAAAAGTATCGGGTGCTCCCTTCTTCAGGGGTTGCCACAGTGAACTAACTCGCATGAAGACTTAATTGTTTTTATGCCGGATGCCCTTCCTGTCACAACCACAGACCACCGAGCTACCATTGCTCTCTGTGTGGAGCAGAGCTGCCATCTAGGGCGCCCAGGGGAGCAGATGGAGGTTAAGGATCTTGCGCAAGGTCCTAAAGTGGGGTAATGAGGGTAGAGATGGGTCAACGTGCATCACGTTTACCACCCACATTTTGATGTCAGTCCGGGGAGTCCAACTGGTGACCTTCCTACCACAGGCTCACCTTGTCTAACCTCTGCGCCACCACTCCGCATACAGATGTGCTTTACCTAATGATCAAATATCTGCTCAGTCTCCGTTACCGTCTGCCTGTTTTCATTTCTAAAGTGTACTCTAGCAGATTAGATCGTACACTTGGGGACGGGTGAGGCGGGCAACAAAATAACGTACACGGCCAAGACGTGGTTTCTGCTAATTTCAGTTAAATTTAATATATTTTAAAGTTTTAAGTTTTAAATGTACAAAAATAAATGATGATAAACTATTTTCAAGGGTGAAGCGACCAGATTCTTTTGTTCAAAACACAGAATGTCAAATAATTCTTCAGGCAGGACTGTTGCATGATTGGGGTTGTAGTTTTTATGAGATCCTCTGAATGGTTGAACGCCAGGAAAAATGGGAAAATGTCGGAAGAAACAATGAGTGAACGAATTTATAAAGTTTAGATGTAAGTGGTGTTTTATGCCCTAAAAATGGAACATCTGGACTCGTCTCACCTTTTTAAAGGTCTAAAACTTACTCGATTAGATGTAGGACTTTTTAAAACATTTTGCAAGCCGTGCACATGAAACTTGATTTAAAAACAAATAAATTTATAAAAATGGCCACTACGCAGTGAGATGACCTCATGTCCTGAGAACTCGGCTGTTTCTAAGCAGAGCTTCATCGGCTTCCTGTTTTTTGTAAAACCGTTGTTTTGAGGTACTTTGAGACCGAATCGATCGCGGTTACACAATCGTCTCTCGGGGGTGCCAGCTGAGAGTTTGAAGGTCACTCTGCGGCGGCGTCTGCTTCCAATTAATTTCAAAATAAAACTCCGTAGGTGTTTAAAGTTGTTTAATACTCAGCTTTGAGAACATTAGTTTTAATTACAGATTATCTGCCAGTTTGAGCAGAAACTCGTACTTTCGACCGAGCTGTAGTTAAACACTCCTTTTATTTAATTTGTCAATGACTCGGCTTAACTCTTTACAGATAGGTATTTTATAAAACTTCCTTTTATTTATCTGACTGAAACTGTTTTACTTTGTTTAAAAAAATAATAAACACAGTTCATGAAAGTTACGTTTGCCCTGTTTGGTCATTTTTGTTGCTGTCCTGCAGGGGATGTACGTTTTCATGCATGCGGTGAAAGGAACGCCTTTTGAGACCCCGGACCAGGGAAAAGCCAGACTTCTTACTCACTGGGAGCAGCTCGATTACGGCGTGCAGTTCACCTCTTCCAGGAAGTTCTTCACTATTTCCCCCATCATCCTGTAAGTTCTCTCTGCAGCAGCTCAACGAAGCCCGTGAAAGTTTTTATTTTTTGGGGGACATCGTGCTCAGCGCGGCCGTTTCTCTCCTGCAGATACTTCCTTGCCAGTTTCTACACGAAATACGACACGACCCACTTCGTGATCAACACGGCCTCGCTCCTGAGCGTCCTGATCCCCAAGCTGCCGCAGCTGCACGGAGTGAGGATCCTGGGCATCAACAAGTATTGAGTTCTTGGCCAAGCCATATCTCTTGGCGTCAGGAGCGTAATTGTGTCGACCGTGTACGAAATCCTGCGGTCTGAGCGAAGACGGTCGTCGGGATCAGGAATGACAGAAAAACAGGAGGCGTTTTTCAATGTCGTGTGCGTTACTAACTTATGTATTTAATTGTGTATTTTGGGCCTGCATTGACCCTGGGCTGGCCCAGGCTGCGGACAGGCTTCTGGTTCACTTTAATTTAGTTTTTTTTTTTTACTTTCCCCTCCGTCACACGGTGACAGATTGTAAGTATTGTAGCCACAAAAGATGCTCTTAAGTATTTTTCGCCATGTTTACTGTGTTTTGGTCCACTATCATTTAGTTTGAGGTGTTGGAATCGTTTTTATTTTTTTGCTTCATGATTTCTGAGAACGGCGCGGCCTTGTTGTCTTTGTTCAGCGTTTTTATTTAAAAAAAATTTCTGTGTAGAGAAGAAACTACAGAGAGTGGTTCACAGCGTCTGTGAGGGGGAAAATAAAACATGTAGCTACTCTTAAGATGACTTTTAGCTATAATTGGAGCAGCGAGTCCTGCTTTGGTTAGCCATAGCTGAAGGTGTTTTTTTTTTTTTAATTTGTTCCTAACCTTTAATAAAACGTGTCTGCCAGATCCTTCCGTCTCATTTCTGTTTCAGATCTACGCTTCATTTCCTTCATTGTGAAACTTTCAGTTTATATAAAGAAAAACGGCTGATTCAAGACTCTCCCATCAGAATTACAAAATAATTAACTAAAGCCTGTTTTATTCAGGTGACAGCTGTAAATAAATATATTGAATTTTGCAGCCTTTGTGGTAGCGAGACTGATCCCAAACACACATTCTGAGCACCAACAGATTGCAGGCGGTTTCTAACGTTGCCATTAATTACAGAAAGTAAAATTACTTCAGCTAAATCCACTGTATGGATTTTAATGAAACTTCTGGTAAAACAATGAACAACCACATCTGATTGGAGCCAGCACAATTCAAGATGGCCGTCTCAGCCAAGTGACCTTAGAGAAAACAAAAGCATTGTTGACAAAACGAGCGACAATTAGGCCTTTTCTTTTATTTGTAAATTCACCTCAAAAGTTTCAAAATGACTTGTTGAATTTTAGCGATTTGAAACCTCGCCTGGCAACAAAATGCTTAAATACTGTGTATTTATATGAAGGGATTTCCCAACACTGGAGAAATAAGTTCATATGATTTTAAGGAAAATTCTAAGTGTGTTAAGGTAATGAATTATTTCTGACCTGTTAGAAAACTTAGATTTAAAGGAAGTTTATTTTCTAGATTGACCAAATTTGCTGCAATGACATTAATATGCATCAAAAATAATATACAGTATATTTTAATTAGAAAATGTCTACCGGTACATCTTTCATTATTTTGACTTTAACAAAACCACAGCCCTTTACAGACAGATGCACAGGTGCCTACAGGTGTAAGCCTCATTAAGCTGCGTTTGACAAGAGGCAGACTTCAAGCTTAATGAGGCTCGAGGTAGAAAAGTAGCTCATTTGTGTATTTTTTACCATTTACCTTCAAATGGGTCTGGGATTCTGGCAGCTTTCAGAGTTAAATAAATAAAAACGGGCCGTGTCTGGCCCATGAGCCGTTCGTTGAAAAGGCCTTGCCTATTGTGCAGTCAGTTATGATCTATCTGTTGTTCTGAGGACTGTTCAGTCATAAAAATATATATTTTAAAGGAACACACTTTTCTATAAAAATTCTATTTAATAGAAAAATATTTACAGTTTCTCGTGTACTCTGTTAAATCTCATGTTTATTTCCTTCTACACTTTGGTCCTGGGTTCTTCCGAACCGTACAGACCCTCGCACTGCCTGCTCAGAACCCCTCTGAACACTTCAAACCGATGGTTCAGGTCTCTCTGGGAGTGCACTTTAAATTTAGTCCCCAACGCTCCATCGGCAGAAGCGGCCCCGTAGAAAACCCGTCCGATCCTGGAGTGCACCAGCGCCATGGCGCACATGACGCAAGGTTCCCTGGTGACGTACAGGTCATACCCGGTGCAGATGTACGGCTGCGGGCCCACCTCTGGACCAGATAGGTCCTTCAGTGACGTGGACCTACAGTTTGTGTAACTGTCGAAACAATGAGATCCCCCTCCCTGACTCCGAGCCACGAGGTCGATGCAGACCATGACCGCATGATGAAGGGGGTGGTGGCCTCTGCAGTCATGGCCGACCGCTACGATCTGCTCCTTCTCGGGGTCGACGACGACGGCCCCGACCGCCTCCATCCCCAGCTGCCGAGCAGCTTCAGCAGCGGTCACAGCGGACATCATGAACCTGTGCATCGTGGCCTTCTGCTGGGGGCTGAAGAGCTCTCCTCGCAGGGCGACGGTCACCTGTTTGTCCTCATGAAAGGATGTGGGCCAACGCTGGCTCGCCAGTTCAAACTGAGGTCGGGTCAGCGGGGGCCGTGCTGGGATCTTAACCACAAAGGGCTCGCCTAGTCCGTCCCATTTGGCTCCACCTCCAAGTAGGAGCGAGTCGATGCTGACCACCTTGACGTCCGGTGCATCCCTGACCAAGCACACCAGGACTTCCAAAGGATGGGGGCTGCCTTTGTCCTTACAGGCTCGTACCCTCTTGATGTGCTGAAGTCCGTTCAGCGGGTAGAGGTCGCTCAGCTCCCGAATGAGCCGAGACGTCTCCTTCTTGTTGACGATGGGGGCGGCGAACGCATCGACCAGCTCCACGTCTCGTGACTGCTCATCTGACAGAACGGGATAGGCGACCCAGGAGTCCGAGTCGCACGCGGAGCATTTCCAGCGTTTCTTCTGAGGCTCCATTGTTTCCGTGTCTTCCTGTCGGCACAGCAGCAGGACAGAGGACATGATGAGAAAAGCTTTCAGTCGTGTTGGACACCAGGCTGGTTAATTCCTGCAAACCTTAATAAAATGAAGCAACGTGGGTCCTATGAGCTGACGGATTACTGTTTTTACAAAATGTTCCAACAATTTATAATAAATTATTTGCAAAATGCAGATTTAAACTTGTGCCATCTGTTCGCGCTTATGTGTTCATTGAAGATGACTATCAGCTACTACCTCATCAAATTTTAGCTACATATCTGCAAAACTGACTGAATTAGAGTAATTTACATTTACTAAGGTTGATTTGGTGGCAAGCTTGAATTGACACCAAAAGTTTAATCAGTTGTAGATGTACGTACTTTATGAAAGTTTCAATAAAATCTATATTATAAATTATGTGCCATTTATTGTCTATAGACGTGAAAACAAACATTTTAGCATCAGCTAATTATGTGTCCTTTACACCAGGGGTCTCCAACTACTGGGCTACGGATGTGTTCTGGTCCATGAAGCATTTGTTTCCTGGCTGCAAAATTAAAATAAATACACTAACCCAGCAAACATGCAAGCTAGTTCTAGCTAAATTATGCAAAAGAAAATAACTGCAGAATTTCTCACTATTCTCATAAAGGTTGTCGTGTGTGAAACCGGTCGGTGATGAAATAAAGTTTGGGACCACTGCTTTATTCAGACTGACCCAGTTCTGCACAAGTAGCTCCACAAAGTAACAAATGAGGAGACGAAAATAATTTTTCTTTATTTAAGAAACTCCATGCTTCAGTAAAATTCGCCAAACATCCAACATTATTAACAACATGGCTGCAAACGTCCTGATTTATGCCGTTTTATTAACTTGTTTTTCTTTAGTCTTTTTTGTCATATACTTGTTAGAGCAATACAAAAAAAAAACCTATAAAAACCTATAAATTGGAGCTAGAACTATTTGGGAAAGTTAACAAAGTTTAACAAAAAAAAAAAAAAACGAAGTCCAGATGACATGATTCAACCTTTTTGTTATTTGGGAAAGTGCTATTGCAGTTATTTATTTGTTTATAATTTATGTGAGCCATTTTATAAACTGAAACTTCCCCAAGTGTTTCCAACATCAATATATGGAGCTCTACACAAACTATAATTTAGTTAGAAATATTAACTTTTCATCTAGTTAAAATTTACCACCCTACTTGCATCATTTTTAATAATAATAATTAGGGGTGCACCAGTAAATCAGCTGGTTGATTTATCAGCTCCAATTTTCTTAAATTTGGGAAATCAGAGATCGGCCGATACACGAGAAACCGATTTTACAGATTTTTGTAGTTTTAACAACAATTGTCTGAACTTCATTTATATTTCAGAGACTACCTCATGGCCAGTTAAAACAAGTTTGTATTGTTCAAGGATATGTTTTTCAATAAAATAAGACTGGAAAGTTGAAGGTGCGTTATGACCTTATAACATCTGACAGTGTCGCTTATAAAACAAAATCGGTATCGGTCAAAATCGAAATTGGCAGGTCAGGCATTTTAGAAATCGGTGATCGGCCAGAAAACTACAATCGGTGCACCCCTAATAAAAATAATAATAACTAGAACAGGCACCGCAGTTCGAGTCATCCAGTAAGTTCAAGCAGAACAGATCGGGTCGCTTGAGATCTTTTGAAGTAAGGTTTTGTGGAAAGGTTAAGTATCATCATACTTAATATAAATAGCTCCTCAGACAATCCCAATTTGGAGAAATTATTTATTCGTGAATGGACTGACAAGCCAGCTGGTCCGAACGAGGACAAGACCAAAGTGGATTTTGTTTTAAAACAACTCCAAAGTTTCAAAGCAGTTACAAACATTATTTTATAAACCTTTGATTTGCCAGTTGTTTCTAAATGGGTGAGTGCAAATGGCAACAGGGGCTAGCCGTGACTTTTTTATGAAACGACAGTATTAAGATGACGGCAACCCACTCTCTAACCCCGTCTCTATGTGGACTAACATCCTGATGCTAACCACCAGCACGGCAGTTTGGTCTAAATTAAAATATTTCTCCAGGCTGAAGTAATTGATGGAGCCATCTACAACAAATAAGACCCTCAAATTCAAAGAAACTTGAACTAACGCTTCAAAGAGTTGGTTCAGTGTTGTTGTATCTGAACTACAAATCAGGTCCTGGAGCAGTGAAGCCATGTTGAAACTATTATTTCCTTCCCAGTACGAGCTTTGTCTTTATAACTTTGGGGACGTGTCTGATGGTGAGGGACACCCTCGTTCCTCGGGTCAGCGTCTCTCCGGGTTGGGCCCCGGCAGCAGACATGTTTACCACCTGATCTGTTAGCAAGTCTCGATCCTGTCCCTGAATACCATGCAGGAGGCTCCGGTACATCTCATCCTGTAGGATCAGGAGACTGCGAGCCCTCACCAGCAGCGAGAACAGGTATCGGTTCTCCTCGGTCTGCGGCGCCTCCCCGTCCTGGCCGCTGACAGGTCTGTAGAAGTCCAGCAGGGTGTGGGAGCCCAAGCTGATTGTGGTAACAGTGGGATGGTACAGCAACCCGTCCTCATGGGGCATTATCCCTTCACCTTGCTTGTACTCGTTCACCAACACGTGGTTGGCGGTTTTCCCAGTGAACGCACCGAGAGAGGAGATTTTCTCGCAGTACGACCGGAGCCAGTCGGGAATCTTCTCCACCAACATGCCTTTGGGATGTGGCGACCCTCCCCAGTTCTGAAGCCTTCTACCCGACAGCTGGGTCCATTTAGTTTTAGGAGACTTGTAGACCTCCTGTAGAAGGTAGGACTCCTCTTCCTCTGATATAAAATCTGGGACGTAATACGCCGTTTGTGGAGCGTCTTTAACAACAAACTGCTTTAGTTCCTCCACAATACAAGCTGGGTGTTCCATGTCTCCTTTAGAAAAGTTAACATGAAATTCTAATTAAAAACCAAGCGTACACAATAAACATTTACAAGATTGTTTCAATAAACCCTGTTGAAATTAAAAACAGACATTAAAACCCGCACAATATGGAATTAATTACATTCTGAGTAAAGGGACAACTGACCTGTGGTTAAATTTATCCTTTTTTGGGGGGATTTATGTTCCCAGCTTACATATAACAAATCAGTTAAAAGTTTAAATGGGATCTTTAGGCTCTTTGTTCCCAGCAGACTGTCACAAAAACACCACTTATTCCCTTTTATTTGGCTAAATCAACTGTTTTCTGGTACAGTATAGTCAAATTTATTGCAAGTTTTTGACAAATCACCTTGTTGATGGAACATCTAAAGCAAAACAAAACTAGAACAAAAACTATGCCATATTGGCAATTTATGTGTTGACACAATGGTTTATTAGGTGCCTTATTATGTTATGGGTCAAACTTGCGCAAGAACTAAGAACATGTTCATTTAGAA
The DNA here is from genome assembly GCA_031762435.1 of Hypsolebias longignatus. NCBI lineage: Eukaryota > Metazoa > Chordata > Actinopteri > Cyprinodontiformes > Rivulidae > Hypsolebias > Hypsolebias longignatus. The sequence goes on along the minus strand of JARVGV010000280.1, from coordinate 6,518,787 downwards.
AGATATTGCTGAAAACAAAATATACAAAGTGTGAATCTACTTTTAGTTTATAGATTACTCTAATAAGACTTTCAATTATTAATTAGATAATCTGCCATTTAATTATAAATCTTAAGGTTAAATCGAGCCAGATAACAGGTCTTTTCTGCCGATTTAAGATATTCTGTAAAAGTCTTTAAATGACAATCTGCACCCGTACAGTTCTCAATAAAATATAAATAAAATCATCAAACAGAAGGCATGTGACATTTGATAACATATAATATGACTTATTGGTTATTTTATTTAAATGAAAAGTTTTTTGTCGTAAATTATAAGAAAAAAGTCGCGGCGTCTTCAAAATTTACGACATTTTATGAAGGTAACACGGCTGAACTAACAAAACGGAAACGGCGAATTCTTAAATATTGGGTAATAACGCCATAGATACAACAACACCGCTAACATAAGATTTATATGTATATACAATAAAAAACTGAGTAAATTTACCTCCGTGGACATCTATCTTTTCGATTAAATGAGCACTTTTATGAAAGCGTCCGCCTGTCATCAAACGCGTGCGTAACCTCATAAAGTGTCCGGTAGGAACGTCAATCACGTGGTCGGCTCGTCGTGTCCGTGTTATATTGGTCCGTTTGACATGAAATGAGGTAATTCCGTGATACAATAATGTTCGGGACTAATGTAAAAATCCTACAGAGGCTGCTGCGAAACAAACACACGGTGTTCGGCAAAGTATCGTGTTCCAGACTCGTTTTAGGCATCGAGACGAGTTGTGATGAGACCGGGGCTGCTGTTATGGACGAAACTGGTGTTACACTGGGAGAATGCCTGCATTCCCAGATAGAAACCCATCTGAGGTGAGCCCTCTGCTGCTGGTTCAGGATAAACAAGCAAACAGGACCATTTCCAAAGTGAATTTATTATTGTACGGAGAAAAGAGGAAAACACTTGATAGCTGCCAATCTGAGTGGCAGCAAATTCACCCCAAAGGTCAGACCGTGCTGCAGGTCTCAGCAGTTTACAAGGTCATGACAGGACAGTTAGAACAAGGCTCAAAAGTTGACCATAATTTTGACTGGATGATAAAGTAGTTACATTATTAATTATTTTAACTGGAGAAACCCCAGTTACAAAACCAGGTGACTGCAGCACACAATGGTGGAGGGCTGCTGGTTGGAGCTGGCATGTAAAACTTTATATTTAAATAAAATCTGTTGTTCTTTTTTATTTGATTCTCTTTTGGTTGCTGCAGGGCCGGTGGCATCATTCCAATGGTGGCACAGCAGCTCCACAGAGAAAACATTGAGCGCGTGGTTCAGGAGGCCTTAGAGAGAAGCGGTGTGAGCCCGGGCCAGCTCTCTGCTGTGGCCACCACCGTGAAGCCGGGTTTGCCCCTGAGTTTGAGCGTTGGCCTGGAGTTCAGCCGGATGTTCGTGAGGCAGCACAACAAGCTGTTCATCCCCATCCACCACATGGAGGCCCACGCTCTGACCGTCAGGATGCTCTGGCCCGTCTCCTTCCCTTTCCTGGTGCTGCTCATCTCCGGGGGACACTCGCTTCTCGCTGTGGCTCGGGGGGTCGACGACTTTCTGCTTTTGGGTCACAAGTTGGACGACTCTCCCGGGGATTTACTAGATAAAGTTGGTTTCTCTTGCCCTTTTTGTTCAGGTTTTAATTCAGTGATCCTAAACAAAAACAAAAATTCTGTGTGAGTTCACAGGTGGCCCGACGTCTGTCCCTGATCAAACACCCTCAGTGCTCCTCGCTGAGTGGAGGTCAAGCTATAGAGCTTCTGGCGAAAGACGGAGACAGGAAGAGGTTTAATCTCCAGACACCTATGGGACGTATTTACGACTGCTGCTTTTCTTTCGCTGGACTTAAGTCACATATTATAAGAATGATAAAGAAATTGGAGACTGAGGAGGGTATGGAATTTTCCCTGAACATCAGCTGCAACTAATGTTGATGAACTACTGAGTTTACCTGGTGTTGCAGGTGTGGAAGAAGGAACTCTGCTGTCGTGTGTGAACGACATCGCTGCCACCACGCAGCACGCTGTAGCCTCTCATCTCGCGAAGCGCACCCATCGAGCCATCCTTTTCTGTAAAGCAAACAACCTGCTGCCATCAGATGATCCTACCTTGGTGAGTGCATTCATTTTAATTGCACATCAACACAAGTACTGTATACTACAAAAAGTAAAAAAAAAGAAGTTTTTTTTCTTTGTTGTGACAATGCTCCTAGACAATAAATCATAAATCAGTGGAAAACCTGTTTATTTCCCACTTAAATGGTGCCACATTTGCCAGGAAAACACTCAAGAAATTCTAATGCCAAGCAGCTCATTCTGCTACTGACCTTTGACCTTCTGGTACCCCTGGACCAAACGTTGATCCCCCACAGAGTAAGGTTTATTAAAGTCCACTTCCAGACTTTGGGACTGGAGAGGACGGCACCTTCCAAGCTGGTGAGCAGCATGAGGAGGAGGAGCCATGCTGCTGTTGCTGTGTATGGTTCTTCCGCATGCTATTGAGGCTCCTATTGTTAAATGAGTACATTGTTAAATTGCATATATGTCTTTTTTTTCTTATGACTTTAAACATCCAATCTTATAAATGACACCAAGCAAGAGTCAACAGAAGGATGAGAATTTTGTCTTAAGTTGCTCAAACCAAATGTGCATTTTCCAAACAAACATGGCGCCTTTAAAGTAAAATAAACAGATTTTCCAACGGTATAAGATTTATTTCTTAGAATTGTTGTTATAACAGAGAAATAATCTGCCAAACATGAGTTTTCATGCGTTTTCTTCCTCATGTATGGCAGCCTGTTTGCTGTAAATGTGGTTAAAAATGTCAGATTTTGAAGCAAAGGGGCTTGAAGTTAAATTAGAAGTGATGAACTGGCCAACGAACAAACCACTGACTCAGGTTCTGGTAAATAAATTTTATTCACGTGCTGAAGAAAACCGGACTGAGCTGCTTCACCTGCTGCGTGTCTGGGTGAACTCTGTAATTTGTTGTTAAGTTTGGTTGAAGCTCCAAAGAGCCGCTGCAGAGGAGCCAACGGGCCAAATGTGGCCCCAGAGCCGCAGCTATGAAACCTTTGGCTTCACATGACTCCTCAAAGACTCGAAGTTACGAGTCTAGATTTTTAGTTTTAGTCACACAATCAGTCCTAATTTCTTCTCAATTTTTGAGTTGAGAACTATTTTTTTTTATATTTTCACCGCCTGCAAATAAACAGAAGTCTCTGTTTGTATATTTGCATCCACCAGCTTGTCCATAGTCTTTCTGATTTGCAGCTGCAGACGCAGATTAAGGTGTAAAACTTTTCCAGGTTCTGTCGGGAGGAGTCGCGAGTAACGAGCACGTCCGGAAGGTTCTGAGCTTCATCGCCGAGTCGAACGGACTCCGTCTGCTCTGTCCTCCTGCCAAACTCTGCACTGACAACGGAGTGATGATCGCATGGTAACCGCGCCCCTCGGAGGCCTTAACTTTGATTCAAGGTTAGTTAGATTATTTAATCCTGGTTAATCCCAGATTAACCTTGTCATTCTCCCAAACAGGAACGGCGTGGAGCGTCTGAGGGAAGGAAAAGGGATTCTGCCTCCAAACGTGGACGTCTCCTATGAGCCGAAGTGAGTTTTTTAAAATCCCAGCAGAGACTAGGTCAGTTTGGTGTTTTTAATCTGCCGGTGAAAGTTTTAATTTTTTTAATGCAGGGCACCGCTGGGTGTCGATATCACAGAGGAGGTGAGAGCAGCCGCCATCAGATTACCACCAATCAGGATCAAGATCTGAGTCGATCATTCGGACTAGAATCTGTGTAAATATGTGAGTTTTTACAACTGAATTTATTAATAAAGGTATTTTTGATCTGAATTCATCAGGATGAGTTATTTTAAGTGGTTAGAAACTACAAACCAGATTCCAAAAAAGTTGGGACACTAAACAAATTGTGAATAAAAACGGAATGCAATGATGTGGAGATGGCAAATGTCAA
>JARVGV010000280.1:6490878-6512528 GCA_031762435.1 Hypsolebias longignatus | reverse complement strand
AGTTTAGAAATAGGAATGTTCTCCCATTCATGTCTAATACAGGCCTCTAACTGTTCAATTGTCTTGGGCCTTCTTTGCCTCACCTTCCTCTTTATGATGCACCACATGCGGCCCGGGAGCCGCTGATTGGAGAAACCTGTATCCTCTGACTCCTTTCAAAGGCAGAGCAAACCACCTGCTCCCTACCCTCACTACGGATACTTACAGAATTTTTTGTTGCGCATATTTTTCCTTAAAACAGTTTAAACTCCAACAAAAAACAAAAATTTCCTCACATTCACCGCTTGTTATTTACAGAGTTTTTTTTTTCCTCATTATGATGACCTGATAACTGAATCTGTTGTTTTTTAAAATGTCCGATAATTTTTATGCCGTAAAATTAATCACAGCCAATCAATGTGTAAATGTTTGTTAACTTGAAGATTTGATTAACAAATGATCGCATTATAATTGATGGATCAAATATAATTCAAGTCTCATGTCACGTTCATTCATTCTAATGGTCACATGGAAGAAAATATGTTTTAATTTGAAAAAGAATTGAACCCGTTTTAAATAATTAATATTCTTTGGACTTGAACTAGTTTAGAATAATTAATTGGGATGTACAAGGTATCTTCAGCCTTGTCTCCCTACATAAATGAGTTTGAGGTTAAAACGACTGTAGCCGATGAAATTTGTTCCTGAATTAATGTAAGTTTTATTACCAGATATATTAAAACTAGATCGTCATTTGTCCTGAAAATGCTTTTTGAGAAGAAAGGTTAGGTTAGCAGATTATTTAGTCATAAATTAGAGAAATGTTGCGGTTTAACGCGCACTTTATTCTGTTGACCTCTGCAGTCTCCTGGTATCTTCAAATCCTGAACGTTACTGTAAAGGTCAAAGGTCACACATCTCATGTACACATGTTAACAGGATCGATGCCGGGTTTGAATTTACTTCAAGAACACCGACCATCACAGTGGTTTTCACATTAAAAATGAAGAAAAAAATAAGTTTGTCATTGATATCTTTGGTTTCACCCATTTTATATATATTAAAAAAAAACTAAACGCTAAACTAAAGCTCGTCGTGTTCATAAATATTGTACTCCTTAGAGCTGATCAGTCCGTCTCTGTCCGTGTCGCTCTTGCGGAAAATGTCGGCGATGATCTTCTCGTAGAACGGGTCGTCGCGGGGCTTCCCGCCCTTCTCGTACTCCAGCTTCAGGAATTCTTTCACCTGAAAAACACAAACGGCTCCAAGTCAACGTCCCGGAGTCAAGTCTGTGATCACATTGAGACAAAGACAACAGTCTGGTTCTGGAGCTGAAGTGATCGGGAGTGGCTGATTAAAGGTTCTGATCGATTGGATTGACTGGACAATTTCAAAAGAAGTTATTTTTAATGTTTGTGTTTCGTATGTTCAGTTTGTGCTTCAGGTTTCAGGATGTTTTGGTGTGAGAAATAAAATAAGGTTGCTGTCAGCAAGTCCAAAAGCCTGGTTCTGTGATTGTTCTGGGCTTGGATCAGGGTTCTGTGATGGTTCTGGGCTTAGATCAGGGTTCTGTGATGGTTCTGGGCTTGGATCAGGTTTCTGTGATGCTCTGGGCTTGGATCAGGGGTCTGTGATGGTTCTGGGCTTGAATCAGGGTTCTGAGCTTGGATCAGGGTTCTGTGATGGTTCTGGGCTTGAATCAGGGTTCTGTGATGGTTCTGGGCTTGGATCAGGGTTCTGTGATGGTTCTGGGCTTGGATCAGGGTTCTGTGATGGTTCTGGGCTTGGACCGGAGTTCTTCAGTAGATAAACCTAGCACACCTAGAATTCAGGAAAGAAGCTCCGGGTCCAAATAAATGTTCTGAAGGAACGTTTAATGGTCAGACGGCAGAAACGGACCACAACAGCCAGTACCTCTAAAGTCACTGAACCAGTATCAGGCTCGGTGGTGGTACCATCTGGTTCTGGGGCTCTCTGGGTGAACAAAAAAGAGAAGTTTAAAGGCTTGGTTCTGTGATGGTCTGGGCTCAGATCAGTAACATCTGCTGCCTTCAAGGACCTCATCTTTTGGTGGGTTATCTGAGCATTCTTCACCATCAAGGCTGAGGAGGAGGAGGGGACGAGTTCTGGACCGGTCCGCCTGCAGTCCCGACTTGTCCCCGAACCGCTGGACACCTGAAGACGAGTTTAAACGAGGACGACCTGAAACTTTGTCCCCTCCGCAGCGTCGGGACGTCTGTACGTGTCTGGAGACGGAACTGAAACGTCACAACGTGGGACAGACTCACAGAGGCGGGTCAGAACCACAGGAGGACTTTGGTTGATGATCCAAAATGAGAAATATTCTGGGTTCTCATCATCCGGGTTAGAATAAATAAACACGCCCTACTTTTGGATTGTAAGTAAAAACCCGTAACCATGGTTACCTCAGCCTTCGTGAGACTCTTGTCCTTGTCGAGGTCTATTTGTCCAAAAGCCTCCATGCTGCGGGGTCCCTGGGACACGGACAGAACCTCCACCTCAAACACCACGGTGGCGTTCGGTGGCACCGGACCTTCTCCGGCCAGAGGACAAGACGGAAAAAAAAAAAGTATTAACACCAGGACGTGTCACAAACTGGACCTGTGGTTTAAAGTTTACAGACGTTCTGTTAAAAAACAACCCAGAACCAGCAGAACATCTCATCATCGTGCAGCTAGAACCTCAGCCTGCAGCCGACAGGTTCTGCAGGAGACTTCAGGAGGAACCAGAGGAGGGCAGCTGTTAGTTTAGCGTGCATGCAGAGAAGAAAAGACTTGAAACCTCAGCATGCTCACAGGAAGGAAACTGCCACGGACCAGACGTCCTTTCAAAATAAGAGCTGTAAAACAAGACGGGTGGACAAAAAGAAAACACTGGCGCGTCGTTTCTGCCTGCGGTAAGACTGCGTCCCGCGCTCATCCACCTTTGCCGTTCACGCCGAACGCCAGCTCCGACGGGACCGTGACCTTCCTCTTCTCGCCGGGACACATGTCCAGCAACCCCATGTCCAGGCCTCTGATGACTTGTCCCACGCCCAGCACGAACCACTGCGGGTGGCCCGCTTTGTCCGTCCGACTGCAACAGAGAACACGTCCCGTCAGCCTGAACCAACGGATTCTGCTTCAGACACTGAGCGTTTCTGGTGAATTTTGTGTGAAGTCGGTGTAAAAAAAAAAAAGTCAGTAAAACTTAAAGGGCGGGGCTTATTAAACCACCATACTTAGCTCTATGAGCTGCTTGCTGCAGTGCATTATGGGTAAAATCTAAAACTATAAACCCAAGTCATGCTGCTGAGTTGTTTTAAGCGAGAAAAGGCTACAAACAAACCACAACCATTGACCTTTAACCTGTAAACTGAGGCCTAGAGTCCTTTCTCTGAGCACTACACAGTCTGACCTTCGGGGGGAATCGGCTGTGAAGACTGGCAGCTGTCTAAAATGTTTTCCACATGCAATTAATCTTTCTCTCTGTACAACGATGGACTCCAGGTTGTCTGGAAATAACCTTTGACCCTTCCCAGATTGATGGGCAGCTATTCTCTTCATTGCTGCTGTCTTTCCGTCTTGGCGTTGTGCACACCTGGACGCTCCAGAGCAGAACTTGATGATGTTCTTGTTACATTTTAATGTAGTTAATGTTAACTAAACAGAGACATATGTCTGATTATCTGAGTTTCACTTTAAGCCAATGTACGTGTAAAATCATTTTTAACTTTTTTCTTTTTCTTTTACGAACTGTGCGCACACGTGCAACATGCATATTAACCCTCATGCAACCGGAACCAGTGAAGCAGCTTTTAAAGCCAAAAGCCACCAACCTGCAGTAAAACTGGGAGCCATCCTTGGCCAGGTACCCGTCGTAGTGAGCGTTGATCAGATCTCCTTTCTTGCTCCTTTTGGTGCACTCCTCGGGCTTGAACAGAACTTCTACCTTCAACTCTCGGTCCAGCTCATCTGACGCGGTCCAAACGGAACCGAACCCGAGCTGAGAGGAGATAAAGAGGCACAAAGTGCATCTCAGAAACGTCCACATCGTCCTGAACTGTGTGTGGTGTGCTGCTGCCTTCGTGGCAACTTCTGTCCCTGACTGAAGTAGCTCTTTGCCCTGAGTCAGGTCTGTCAGGCAGCCTGGTCCAGACTGAAGGGAGACAAAATGCCTGAAAGACAAAGCTCAGGGCTTAATACATTCAGTAGCATAACACAATACATACAGTACAGTACAATACAGTACTGTACATGTATATATTTTTTCTTAGCTATGCAGTATTCAAACAGGTGGAATTCAAGTTTGTAGGCATACTACTAGTACTACTAGTACGAATATAGTAACAGCACCAGTTTTTTGTACTGGTAAACTAATACCACTAGTAATACTACTATACAGTACTGTACTGTATTTCTACTACTATACCATTGGTAATTTTACTGATACTGAAAACACTATGACGCATTTCATTTCTTTTCAATAGTAATAATAATAGTACTAGTACCCTACAAGTACTACTATTAGTATTAGTCGAACTACTAGAATAGTAAAAGTACTATTAGAATAAGTTATATTATTGCTTGTACTATGCATAGAACTACAAGTACTGTATTTATAAAGTAATACCCAAGTACTATTAGTACTATCACTAGACTAGTACTACTAGTAATAGAAATAGTAAAAGTACCAGTAATGCTATACTCATATTAGTACTTAAAGTACAGTGTTAATAATTTATCAGTACAGTACTAGTATGCAGTAAATATTTTTCTACAGTAGTTATGTAATATTTGAGTACAAGTATTGCTTCTACAACAGGACTGCTTGTACTATTAGTATATTACTAGTACTGTAGTACTATCAAACTGTCAAAGCGCTTGTTATTTTATGATGACCTGATAAAATTTTAATCAAAGTAGGGATCAATTGGTTTTACCAACATCCAATAAGAAGGTAAAGAATTCATATTACTTAAAAATTAATTAATTGATTAACCGTGCCGGTGGCACGGTGGCGCAGTTGGTAGAGCTGTTGCTTCTCAGCAAGAAGCTCGTTGGTTCAAATCCCAGCCCATGACCTTTCTGGGTGGTTTGACGTTCTCACCGTGCATGTGTGTTTTCTCCAGGTTCTCCAGTTTCCACCCACATTCCAAAAACATGCATGTTTGCCTGATCGATAGAGTGTGAATGGTCGTTTGTCTAATTTGTCTTTATGTGGCCCTGAGACAGACTTGCAACTGGTCCAGGGTGTCCACTGCCTTTTGCAAAGTGACTGCTGTGGGTACTGTACCAATGACCCCCGACCCAAAAAGAAGAAGCAGGCAAAGACAATGGGTGGCTGGAATATTTGACATTAGTTCTTGAAAAATAAAAATACACAAACAGACCTGAAATAAATATCAGCAGAAACCGACTAATTTATTGGCTCAACGTCTAATTTATCAATAGACTATTGTGTTTTATTTGGGGTTTTATTGGCTATAATCAGTTATCCAGTTTGTTCATCGTTAGATTATGAAAAATGAAAAACAAGTTTTTGTCATATATTGTACATGATTTTAAATTAATTCAACTTTTATTTAGACAGGTTAATCCCATTGAGCCTCGAGGACTCATTGACAAGAGAGACCTGGTTTCAACAAAGAATGATGAAAACAGCGACAACAATAGACAATCATAAGAGCGGCATACAGATTATTTTTTTTTAAACAAGTTGAAAAAATATGTCAAAGTAGCAAAACAGATTATAAGGCAAATGTAGAAAACTAAAAACAGGAACATATATCTGCATTGTTTCTTGCCGGGAGTCCAACAGATTTTTAAAGCCATTTAATATACTGTGTATTTAATATATTTCATTCAACCTTTATTTAGGCAGGTTAATCTCATTGAGCCGCGAGGACTCATTTACGAGAGACCTGGATATATATTTAATATTTATAATATATTTAATATTTAATCACTTAATTAATTTTTAAGTAAATTATTAAAAATGACAGGGGAAGCAGTCAAGGTAAATAAATACATTAAAAAAAAAAGTTGAAAAAAAAAAGTTTAAATATTAATCAAGAAAAAATATCAGGACTTATGAATTATGCTGGATATTGATAAAATATACTTAGGTATTTAGTCAAGTTTTTGTTTATACAAAAAAGGACGCGGTTTATAAACCTAGATAGATGTCAAAGACAGCTGAAGAAATGGAGAGTAAACAACTTCGGTTGGTAACATAAGAAGTAGTTCTCAAACTAACCGGCAGAGGGCAGCAAGGTAACATAAGAAGTAGTTCTCAAATTAACCAGCAGAGGGCAGCAACGCAAAGTCGCGGCTACGGTTGCCGCTGAAGAAGTTTTTCCACCAATAGGAACGCAGATGGGCGGGGCCAACTGTATTTATTTTTGGACACCGGCGTCTCTGTGACTCATCGCCTCTGGAAGCAGTAACTTGTTCACGCTGCTCTTCACATCCGGACTCGTTTGGAGACGCACGTTTTTCTCACACCGCGCCACAGGATTGAGATGTTACATTTTAGGGTTTCCACAGTCCTGAAGGAGTTGTTCGAAGCCCCCCTGAAGCGCTCGTTTCCCGCCTATAGTCAGAAGAGCTGGTCCCCGGCCCTGCCGCCGCCTCACCGCCGCTGCTGCTTCGGTTCAGTCCCGGTCGCTGATGCCAGACCTGGACCCTCCCGCCTGTCCGTGGCGCCGATCCGCTTCTACTGCGTGAAGACGGAGGGCGCCTCCTCCGTGGAGCTGGAGGAGCAGCTGAAGAAGGATGGAGCCGATGGAAACGACAAGTAGGTTTTCAGAGGGGTCTCTCTCACCAACCGCCTGGTTGCGTGACGCAGACAGGCGGATGCGGCGCGCGGTGCTCTCCACCGCCTGAAGCGCGGTAAACCGGTAGTCAATGTTAACCGTAAACACCCCTTTCATGAAATAACCGCGATAAAGCGGCTTAATTGGTATTTATAAACACTAAAGGTGATAAAACGTGCACTTAGAGCTTTAAAACCATGTGAGCTTTAATCCTCAGTAATTGGACCCTGAATCAGGCCCAAAGGGACCTGCTTCGCGTGTTCTTGCTGTGACCTCCAGGAGAGGCTGGAGGGCCTCCAAGCACACCCTGAAACCAAACAGCACTCAGGTTCTCCTGAATTAATCCTCAGGTTGTCCCTGTAGTTTTCCACACAGCTTGACGTTAAAATCTGAAATGCGGGTCTGCACTCAATGTAAACAAGACACTTTCACCTGCACGTGTTGCTCAACGGACCATTAGAAGATCTTTCAGTTATTTTTTAGAACTTCGGCTATTTCTGCTTTCATTTCCAGTCTTGACCGAAAACGTGCAGTAAATGATGCCCGTCTGCAGCTGTTTATATTTATAACCCTAGATTCTGGTTATATTTAGTCGTTTTGTACACTTATGTGAATAAAATCTTTTTTGACAGGTTGATTGGACTGAGCTGGTAATTAACAGCATTGCATTTCTCCTACATTTACCAGAACATTAAACATATTTTAGGCAAATATGTTACAAAGGTCAGTTTTGTGCACATATGACTCTGAAATAAGGCATAGAGAAGATGCAGTTAATTGAGAAAAACATTATAAAATTTAAATCTACAGGTATATGCCTTTTATTAGGAGCAACTCAGTCCCAAATAAATGTTTAACAAACTATGAAATGAAATATTTTCCACAAATTAAGAAAAACAGAATACAGTTTAAATGGTAAATTCTATATATTTCTCCCACAACACAAGCATTTTTCATTTTTCTTCATTAAAATACGTAAAATTATCAATAAATGTCGACATTTTATTATAACTTTATAATTTTGTCGTGCAGTTTTAGCACTGTATGAAATTAGTCTCGAGTCTGCAGATTTTTATTTTAAATGTGGTTTGTAGATGATGTTTGATAGTCCTGAATCTGGCTGCTTTTTCCAGATTTAAGGTGTATAAAGGTGAAATTTTATCACAAAAGCACTCGCGCTATAAAGTGAATCGCCCTTTGGAGGTAAAAACTATTATTTTGGTATTTTCTATTTAATAGAATAACTAAACTTTTTTTTTTTTTTAAGTTCAGCGTTGGGCAGCTTCACAAACAAAATGCGTTTTTCTGAGAATAATTTAAAAAACTGTCCTGAAACAAAGCTAAAAATGAAACTGCCAAAATTCAAGCAAATTAAGTATTAATTAAACTGGAATAGAAACACGTTCACAGTTCTGTAAACTGTTTTTATTAGTTAATTTATTTATAAAATTTCATGCAAACTCTTCCTGCATTAATCATTTTGTTTCATGTTGTCCTAAAAACTGAATAATGTTCAACTTGGAGATAAAACCTCAGCTTTCTGCTTTGGTTTGTCATCTAATCAGTAGCTGTTTTATTTATTACAAGTTATTAACAAGAGCCCTCAGAGTTGAGTCTACATTATTATAATTTAGATTAATTTCTATTCAAGCTTGGCAAAATAAAGCCTATTATTAAGGAAAATGGGAAGAACCTGGTGATACGACGGTTGAAAGACAGAATTTTAAAGTAAAAGCAGGTCAGAGCTTCAGTTTGATATAGTTCAAACTCAAAGAGTGAATCAGAGTTCAGTTTTGTTTGTTTGGTCCAAAAGGGTCAGAACTCTAAAAGGTTCAGCTGTAAACCAACAACAAGGAGGTGGATGAGTCCAGGATAGAGGTGCAAACGGAGAACCTAACAGACGGAAACGGGCCGAGGCTCTTTGTGTTTGTGACTCGTCTCGTCGCCTCGTTTCCAGGAGACACTGAAAGGCGTCGCGCCTGCTTGAGCGGCCGTTCGGCGGCAAATGGACCGAGCCATCTGCTCCAGAGACGTTTCGAATGTCCAAAGAGAGGAAACGATGCGTTCACTTCACGCCTCGTCCGTTTGCTCCTTAAACGAGCACTGTTTTAGGTCACTTCCTGTTTGTTGCGAGTGAGCAAATCAAACGGCTGTCTGCGATACGGCTAGCTCTTATACCGCCACGAGCCACGGAGCTCAAGGTGGAACCTCCCACCAAACTGGAGTCGCGGTAACTTGAGCCTGTGTTGCGTCAGGACGAGCCCTTGGTGTAAAACGACCCCCAAATCTTTGGTGCGAGTTTGCAACGCCTGCAAAAGGGAGCAGCCGAAAGATTGATGACAAATCTCCAAGAATGAATCCTAGACGCCGAGGTGGGCGTCAAAATAATGATTGCGCTCGAACATAGAACAAGATTTTAAAATTGGGCGCTCTACGTGGCCGTGCGGGTCGCAATAATCAGAATTCAGTTAATTAAAATTAGCTTTTTTAAACTTAATTATTTTTTTCTTTCGGCTGCTCCCGTCCTCAGGGGTCGCCACAGCGAACTATGTCACACAAAGACATTTGTTTTTACGCCAAATGTCCTTCCTGGTGCAACCACAGACCACCGAGCTACCACAGCCCTCTGTGTGGAGCCGAGCTGCCATCCAGGGCGCTCAGGAGAGCAGATGTTGGGGGGTTAAGTGCCTTGCTCAAGGGCCCAAAGTGGAGGCAGATGTTTCACCTTTCCCTCCCACATTTTGATGTTGGTCCAGAGGATCGAACCGTCCAATCACAAGCTCACCTTCTCTAACCATTAAACTACTCCCGTCCAGTGAGACTTGTCTGTCTCTTGTCTGTAGGGACAGATGTCGGGTCAACGGTCTCGTGTGTCCGTGCACGTCTGACAGACGTCATCCGTGTCGACCCATGTTTGTTTGAACATGTTTAGCCGCGGTTACCTCGGCTGCATGTGGAGTGTTTTCTCCGAAGAGATTGAATGTTGGACTCTCAGGTGTTGATGTGGCCACTGGCTCCTCTAAAACTGTGGTCAGGGAATTCATTGGTTTTTGTCTCGTCAACTTTAATTCTCCGCTTTTATTTCTGTTCGTGTTCGTGCTTGGACTGAGACGAGGACGACCCGTCCTCTTTACTTTACCAGGAAGAAAATAAATCTTGAAACTCTTCGTTCTGCTTTTAAATGAGCTGAAAACGTCGGAACGTTAATTTTTTTTTTTTTTTTTTTATGGATCGTGATGCGACTGAACTGAAGTCACGAACGTTTAGGAAAAACTAAAGAAATTATTTGAAAACACTGAATACCCGCAGAATTTGATGAAACGCTGAAACTGAGTTGATAAAGCTAATGGCGGCCAAATGTAAAGTTAAGAGCAAGAATAACCATAATGCTGAACACTAGCTTAAAGAAGCACAACCTTGAGCTGAAGATAAAGGAAACAGAACACAAGCTAAAGGTTTAAAGAACCAGAATGCTAGCTAAAAGCAGCCAAACATTAAGCTAAAAGCAGCCAAACATTAAGCTAAAAGCAGCACAACACCAGCTAAAAGCAAGAATTACCATAATGCTGAATGCCAGCTAAAGAAAGCTGAATGCTATCTAAAAGAAGCACAATGTTGAGCTAAAGATAAGCAGAACACTAGCTAAAGGTTTAAAGAAGCAAAATGCTAGCTAAAAGCAGCCAAACATTAAGCTAAAAGCAGCCAAACATTAAGCTAAAGCAGCACAACACCAGCTAAAAGCAAGAATTACCATAATGCTGATTGCTAGCTAAAGGAAGCTGAATGCTATCTAAAAGAAGCACAACACTGAGCTAAAGATAAGCAGAACACTAGCTAAAGGTTTAAAGAAGCAAAATGCTAGCTAAAAGAAGCACAATACTGAGCTAAAGGTTTAAAGAAGCAGAATGCTTTCTAAAAGCAGCCAAGCATTAAGCTAAGAGCAGCACAACACCAGCTAAAAGCAAGAACTACCATAATGCTGAATGCTAGCTAAAGGAAGCTGAATGCTATCTAAAAGAAGCACAACACTGAGCTAAAGATAAAGGAAGCAGAACACTAGCTAAAGGTTTAAAGAAGCAGAACACTAAGCTAAAAGTAGCAATAGAATAGTGAAATCGAAAGTGTTTAGTTTTTTAAAAAAAAATTCAGAAAACTGAAGGAAAACCAGAAATTGTGTGAAAACTGACTCAACGTCCACGTTAACACGAAGCTGATGAGGCCTCGCGGGTCAATTTGACCCAAGGGCAGCCGGAGGGTTTAAACTCCCTGCTATGAAATAAAATATCAGTGAACACAGAGTCGAGCCGAACTTCACAGAGCTTGTGCTCTTTTAGTTGCTGTTTTTAGTTCGTTAAAGTCCAACAGCACCGGGTTGGTTCCTCTGCAGAGCGGCATGTGAACCGTCCACCGTGTTGGTTTTATTAATCTGAGATCTGCAGCGAGCTGGGCGGGAATAAAGACAGAGGAATCTCTGGAATTCCGCTCTGGCATTCCTCGGACGCTGCCGCTGATGTCATAAAGCGTCTGATATTCAATGGGCGATGGTTTTATGTGGCGATAAAGGAAAAGGAAGCGTAAACCGACGCCCAGCTGTCATTCAGATATGGGTTGTGTGTTATTGGTGCCCTGAGGCATCCCATCGCTCCGTTAGTCACGAGGAGGTGTGAACTCTTGAATGTTTAAATCAACCCTGTCACGCCTGGACTGAAGAAAACTGGTTCTGCTGTCCGTCGGTTCTGTGATGTTCATTCAGACGAACACTGTCTTGATCCTGTCAACTGGTGCTGAAACCAGACCAGTCTAAAGCCCCTGTAGAGGTTAACTGGAGCTGAGGACGCCTCAGGAAGTCCAGACTCTGGCTGGCCTTTTCGTTTCAGCCTGAATGACTCAAACGTCAACCTGTTCAAGTCCTTTTGATGTTTTTACCATTAGCTTTTGCCTTTTTTTTTTTTTTTTTTTTCACTTGAAGCTGCTAATCCTCCATTTATTAGCATGCAGCTGTAAAACGGTGATGTTTCTGTACCTAAAACGTTCAGTAATGTTTTCCTGTTTGGACTCTGAAGCCTTTGAGGATTTGTAAACTCTGATCACCAGTTCCCAGTTGCTGTTGGGGAAATCCTAGTGACCAACGTGATAAGAGCGCATGAAGAGTTGAGATAAGCCTCGTGTTTACTCTGGCACAGCAGATGGGAACGGAGCGGACTGTGCCAAGGAGCGTTATTGTTGCCTCACTTTTTTTTTTTTTTTAAGATTCCTCTGATCACATGAGGAAAAACTGCATTTCTTTAGTGTCTTTTCTTTGAACGCTGTCCCCCGACTTTGTAACGCAGGAGAAGACATCCGGGAATCCTCCCCAGTTTGGAGGATCTGCTCTTCTACACGGTGGCAGAAGGTCAAGAGAAAATCCCTGCTCACAAATTTCTCACAGTAAGTCCTCAGCGTTCGCTCCAGAAGGGGTGGTTCAGATCTTCTGGAGGTTCTGAGAAGATGTTGTAAACAGTTGGTATGAGCTACAGCACCTGCACGAGCTGATAAAGATCATTTAGGGCTGCACAATATAAAGACACGGTACAATCAGATGGACTCCGACTCTACGAAAAGTATCCACACGAGATGAAATGTTCAACTAGGATGTCACGTTTTCTTATAGTGCAGCCCTGCAACTATTTACATGTTTCCAAATTTATAGACGTATTGATTGAGCTCAGATTAATAAATAAGTGGCGATATGAACCACTTTAATTGAGTTTGTGTTTTATTTAGATACAATCCTGATTACATGGTCTTTAACTTTAAATCTATGAAGAAATGGTTCAGATCTTTAAAAGTGCAGTCAACATCTTACCTGTCATAGATAACTCTTTGAACGTTCTCGGTTTGGAGAAATGTTTTATTCAGGGCGGACTGACAAGCTTAACAGCTAGATGTATCGAAGAACATTTTATTTTATGTACTGGTATATATTTTAACTTTTATTTTACCAGGCAAAACATTAAGAATTGTTTCTTATTCACGTCATCGGCCTGCCAACAAATGCTGCCGCCTTAAATATCAAATAATTTGTAGCGAGTCATGCAAACACGTTTTTATAACCCTTTACAGGGCCATAGTTTTGCATCACATAGTTACAAGGAAGTGCTACAACTGTCACTGCGTTGTGGATTATGACTTTCAGCTGCCACCACATCAGATTTTAGCTCATTGTTTATAAAACACTATGTTGTAGGCATTTTTGTGTTGTGGCAGCCATCTTGAATCAAGCTATGCTAGTATCTTGTCAATCTGATCTGAATCGAACTCTTATTTTACAAACTGATATCACTCAAAGAGCTATTTACAACAGGTAAGATAGTAACTATTCATAACCTTTAGCCCAAATCCTCCCTTCTTTAACCTTCATAAAGAGCTGAACTATCCCGTTAATGTCAGATGTCACAGATCATGCTAAAGGCACCACTGGCATTAAATGGCATCGTCTTTTCAGATTATCGTTGTTTACACATGAGGCTCGTGTTTAAAGTTGTTTTTGTTCTGATTCAGGCGCTCAAAGCCACCGGGCTTCGGACCGGCGACCCCCGCCTGAAGGAGTGCATGGAGACCCTCAAACAGACTTTAAAGAAGACTCCAGACGGGGTGACGCTCGACAGGCACCTCTTCAAGAAGTAAGGCTTGTCGGGTTTTGTTTGGGTTTCAGGTCTGTGTCACGCTGGTGATTTTTGTTCCTCCGAGCTCAGTCCAGCCTCGGCAGGACTTCCAGGGAACTTGAAGGTTTTCTGTTGCAGTAATATGAATCAAACGCAGCTTTCTGGGAAGCATTAGAGCCTCGATTCATTGGTGCTGCTGATTCATCAGGTAGAAAGTGAGCAAATGCTGAATTACTTCTTTTAATGGAGACATCTTGAGTAAAATCATTGATCGTTTACGTAGTTTAGATTCATCCTTTTGAGGTGACACGATTAAAATAGCATTATTTTATGTACTTTGACCTGAAGCCAGTTGTGTCGACGCACTGGGACCACCTCGAGTCGCGATCCAGTTTCATTTGGCACAGCTTCTTTTGGAAGAAAAACTAAATAAAGTTTCAATCTTTCAAATAATTAAAGCAACTTTTCTTTGTGATAAAATTTAAGACGTCACATGCTAGTTTCGCTCTAATGTCCTCCGGCCAGTTCTGAGCGTTTCCAAACGTCTGTAAACCTGCGGCTGAGAGACGGCGTCAGGTAAACGGCTCAGATCGGAGCTGCGGAGCGTCTGCCTGAATTTGTGTTTGTCCAATTTAGTGTTTGAAAATATATTTTAAATGTTTAAAATTCAGTTTAAAATGGTGATGAAAAGGAATGAGATGGTTCTGATAACTTTTCTCCAAATAAATTAAGCAACCCTCCTGCTGCCCTTGGGAAGAAATGACCCTTGATTATCATTAAGGCCACCTTGGTTTGACCCAAGGGCAGCAGGAGGGTTCAGTTCAAATTTTTGTATAATTATTGATGAAAAAACCTGCAAATTTATTATTTTCCTGTTTCCAAAAACATTGACTGAACTTGGCCCTCAACTCGGTATAAGTTTTTAACTTTGACCTTCCTGAGGTCATAAGGTCACACAGCTTTTTAAAGAAGGTTGAAGAACCGGTCTAAGGTGTAAAGATTCATCGAGAACACGAACGAGTTCAGTCAGTTGAGTTTGTAGCAGAACCTTGAGGAGTACCTAACTGAGTTTTTACCCAACATTTATTTAACGAGTTTCAAACGTTAAAATGCCGTCGTCTTCACGATAATTCGGCATCGTGAGTTAAATGACTCGTTTCACCCCCAGTCGACTTAACAAACTAACTTACACCAACGTGCACGAGTTTAGGAGCTCATCGCTGCGGTGCAACAATGCTTCTTCATCAAACACCCGTTTTACCCTCAGAGAAGTTTGTCAGACTTCATAGTTGCTTACTTGGTTGGCAAACTTTCTCCTCAGCTGCATGCCATCACGGTGATTGAGCATCCTGTTTGTGGTTTCGTCCATCAGGTGTGTCCAGAGCAACATTGTCCTGCTCACTCAGGCCTTCCGAAAGAAGTTCGTCATCCCAGACTTCCAGGCCTTCACCTCCCATATTGACAAGCTTTATGAGAAAGCCAAAAAACTCACCGGAGGACAGGTGTGTCCTTGGGTCCATGACTCTTTATTTGTTTGTTTTTCATCATCGTTGTTATTGTTTACTGCATACAAATTCATTATCATCGCTCTGTTCTGATTTGGAAACTCTTTTAAGAGCAAACTTTTTTCTGAAAGGAAAAAGAAATCTACTCTTGAACACGTCAGAAACGTCACAGTGGTGCTATTTTCTCACACAGGCGTTGGGAGTCTCTTCTGGTTCTGTTTAGTTCTGTTTGCTTCCAGGAACTAAATGTGTGAAAAGAGATGAATCGTGAAGGAATGCATGTCGCCCACTGCTCCAATCTTTCAAGCGAAGGTTTTAATGCAACCTCAGCGCTTAGCACAAGGCTATTCAACTAAACTGATCAAGGGGCCACAGTTACTGGAAGCCATGAGCTAAGGGGCCGGACGTCCAGCAGTTATTCTCAAAAATTTTGTTTCATGGTTGAAAATCTAGTTTTACTTAAAAATGAACCCGTTGGTGGGCCGAACTGAGCACAACTTTGGGCCTGATTTGGCCCTCGGGCCACTAGTTGAATAGCCCTGGCTTAGATTATGTTTTAGGGATGTTTCTCGGCTTCTACCTCACCAAATTTTATCTCCATATCTCTAAAATTGACAGATTTGTAGACATTTTTATATCTAACAAACTCAGTCGAGTCACATTTCACTTCCCGCCATTTTCACTTTCCCGCCATTTTTTATGATCATGCTAACAGCATCCAGTTCATTTTATTTTATTTTTCCCAGATGTTGGAAAAGTCAAAGTTGTAAGACTATCTAACATTATGAACTGAAAATTAGCAGCAGATTTCATTGTTAAAAAAACGTGAGCGTTTCTTAGACTTAAACTGATTTAATTTGTCCTGTCACGAAAAGTTCATTGTCATATGCTAACTAACTAGCATGTGGCTAACAGCAGCAATGGTTACTACAATCTGAATCATGCTTTTCAGTTATATTTTATCATTTGGCTTTAGAAAAATGCAAAAAAATGTGCATCAGATTTCAAAATCAGAAGAAAATACTTTTTGGACGTTGGTAAACCCCGTCACGTCCTTTAACATCTGCTGTCAGATAAATTTCACGTGACCTACTGATGACGTATTAGCTTTTTGAAGGAGACATTTTTATAGAATATTAAATGTATGGAAACAAAATTTGGCTACTTTGATAATTTTTTATTCAATTTTTAGTGTCCATATTTGACAATTTTGACTCTTTGCATGTCCAGGGGTGGATTTTTTTCTTTGACCCTCGTTAGTCTCATTTCTGTGGCTGGCGTGACGCTCCTGCTCAGCGGCACGAGGCGACGTTCTCTCACTCACTGCTTTACCTCCTCCTCAGGTCGCAGACTACATTCCTCAGCTTGCCAAGTTCAGCCCCGACTTGTGGGCCGTCTCTCTGTGCACGGTGGACGGGCAGAGGTGAGACAGTTATTTATTGCGGTACGTTGTGTTTTTAAACGGGGTGTGCAAGGACACAGTTTTCCCAGAAACGAACAAACTTGTGCGGAAAGGCGATTATCGGTTGTGTTGTGTAATCGTTTCTGAAGGAGTGTTCGTGTACCTGCGCTCTGACAGGCTCCTGCAAACCGCCATACGTGAGCGTTTTGTTTAAGGAGATGCCATAAAGATAACACAGTTATGTTTTGAAGCCGTTGCTGTTTTATTGTTTTCCTTTGAGACGTTTAAACATTTCCTCCGGTTTATTGTCTGTTGTAACCCCAACAGCTCTGTACGTTCAGACGGGGGGGTGGTCTAACCTCTGTTTTCTGTCATAGACACACAGTGGGAGACACCAAGGTCCCTTTCTGCCTGCAGTCTTGCGTCAAACCTCTGAAATACGCCGTGGCGGTTCACGACCACGGCACGGAGTACGTGCACAGTTTCATCGGGAAGGAGCCGAGCGGCCTCCGCTTCAATAAGCTCTTCCTGAACGAAGAAGGTGAGATGGTAACATTGTGAAAAAGACTTTGCTGTAGAGCACAGGTTGTTTTGATTAGATGAACAAACTACCGTATTTTTCGGACTATAAGGTGCAATAGGTCAGTTTTCATACATAAGGCACATTAAGCGAAACGAATCAGTCAAATAAGTCAAACTTTATTCACAATGACCACACAAAATTGGTTCGAGGTCAGTAAGCACAACCAAAATTAATACACAAGGCGCACCGGAGTATAAGTCTCACTGTCGATTTTTGAGAAATACCCTGATGCATGCTCAATACTAAGGATTTTAAGTGCGCCTTATAGTCTGAAAAATATGGTAAACCGCTGATTTCTTGTGATCAGGAGGTTCACGTTGAGAGTCAGCAGAACATTTAGAGATAAAACTCAGCAACATTGAGTAGAAACTGACGAAACACCGTATTTGAAAATTTTTTTATGAGTTAATGTTTCGAAACAGATTATTGTTTAAAGAAAACTAATTAAATATGACTGATGATCTTCAAAAACACTTTAATCAGAAAAATAAAACCTTTTATGTTAACATTAGTTATATTTAAATGAGTACAGAAAGAGACTGAACTTCGCTTTCGTGTTTTACGAACACGGAGAAAAAAAACAGTTCTGAAAACACTAAGATTTTATAAATCCAGATTTTATTCATGACAGAACAAAGTACAGGTAAACATCAAATGTTAAAAACGACCATTTATTGGGAAAAAGTTACTTTTTATTTTTTTAGTTCAGTGGGATGAGGCAACAACAGTCCTATGGGCTTCTGGGTTTGTGTTTTTTTCAAAGACTCGTGCAACCTGGATTGTTTTTTATAAGATTATTTTACTGAGCAGAGGAAGCGCCTGCTCCCACAGATTATCTCAGATGACCTCCTCAGTCCTCACCTTGTAATCTGAGGCTTCCTCCGTCCTGGTTTCACCTCAGCCTGCTGAATAATTTGCAGACGCTCGGCCGTCGTGACATTTCTCTGGTTGTATCACGGCACGTCGAAACGAGCCGTTAACATTTTACAGGTTTTTATTCGTGGCTCGTCGTCGGGTTTCTCTCCTCTCTGGAGGAGAAACTTTGATTTGACATCTTTTATAATTATAAGCCTCGGTGCAGTGTTTATATTTAGACGAGACGTCTGCTTTAAATTAAAAAGGATGATATTTACGCTGGTGTAACTCTAAAGACGAGTTACATAAGAGAGCTTTGGTAGAATAAAGACTTTATTTATCGCAGAAACATAAAGTCTTTAAAAAAAATCACATCTACCTGAGCAAAAAGACCAAATGTTTCCTGTAAACCTCTTGAGCTGTAAATAAATCTGAACGGCAGTTCTAATGGTAAATTAAAAACTAACTAGAGAAATTGCATTTCCTGAGAAAATGCAGTGTAACTGCTTACTGCAGAAAAAACCTTGCTGAAAAACAGCTGAAATTAGCTAAAAAATAAGCTGAAATGAAAGAACAAGCCTAAATTAGCAGAAGAAAACAGAAAGAGCACATTTTTGCTGAACTGGATTCAAATAAGCAGAAATTAGCACAAAAATCAGGATATCACCAAAAACAAATGTTGAAATTTGGCAAAAAATATCCAAAAAGTAGCAGAAAAGGCAGAAAGACGTTTAACCTATGAGAAAGAAGTGGAAAGATCTGGACTGAGCTAAAAAAAAAAAAAAAAAAAAAAATGGAATTAGCTGAAAAGGCTAAAATTAGCATAAAAACAACGGAATAGTAGCTGAAATAGCAGAAAAAGCAGAAAGTAGCTGAAAAAAGCTCAAAGGAGCTTAAGTTGAAATTAGCTGAAAGAAGTTAATTAGGTTGAAAGTAGCAGAAATTACTATGAAAAACTTGAATTTATCTTTAAGCGGCTGAAATGAGCTAAAACATTTTCCAAAAAGCTAGCTGAAAAGGTTAAATTAACAAGCTTAAATTAGTAGAAGAAAGCAGAAATAACACGTTTGCCCAATTAAGCTGAAAGAAGCAAAAATGAACACAAAAGTAGAATTTTTTTTTTTTTTATGAAAAAAAAGCTGAAATTGGCACAAAAATCCAGCTAAAAAAGCAGAAAGAAGCTGAAATTACTAGAATGAAGTGGAGAGAGCACATTTTTGCCGATTTAGGCTGAAAAAAATCGAAATGAGTGCAACAAATGTGGAGTTAGTTTAATTTCTTTAAATTGGCATAAAAATAGCTATATAGTAGCTGAAATAGTAGAAAAAGCTGAAACTTTCAGAAATAAGCTGAAGGGAGTATAACAAGCTTAAATTAGTAGAAAGAAGTTAGAAAAAGCACAAAAATGTTGTAGTTAGCAGAAAGAACCTGAAATGAGCACAAAACAGCCGAAAGTGGCTAAAAAAATGTTTAGGAAGCTGAAAGAAGCTGAAGCAGAACAAAATGTGAAAGCAGCAGTAAAAGGTTGTAAACAGATCTAAAGATCTGAAGGATGTAAAATGAGCTCATTTCATTTTCTATTAGAACGTAAATGGCAGAAAAGGCTAAATATGTCAAAAAGCTAAAGTTGCACCAATACCAAAAGTTCTAACACCCTCCGCCTGAAAGAGCTGAACGTTTTGATCTGATTTGTTGAAACAGCTTGAAAACTGGGGGATGAGAAATGCGCCGCAAAATGGATCACAACAGTGTGAATGCTTCGTAAACATTCACACAATAATCAGGTTTTTTTTTTTTTTTTTTTTAATTTTTTTTATCCGAGCTCTCTCCAAACTGAACAGACGGTCGTCAATAATGTACATTAACTTTAAGAAATACTTGGAGTGTTTTTAATTAAAGGTTTGCACAGAGAGCACAACATTTCACCGTATGCTGGTCATTTTATTATTCAGCTCTGTTTAAATTAAGCCAAAGGTGTTTTTCAGCTTCGGTTCGATCCTGACGGCGCTCTCGTTGTTTTTGTTTGTTTTGGCAGATAAGCCCCACAACCCCATGGTGAACGCCGGCGCTATCGTTTGCACTTCCCTGATAAAGGTAAGAGCAGCGACACTTTCCTTTTTAATCCGCTGTTTTTAAGTGTCGTCCAACATCCCGTGTTCGTGTCGCCTCCTCTTAAGCTTCAGCCAGAACGTCCCGCTGAAACGGCGTGCGGCTGCTTTATCGGGTAGATTAAAGGAGGTCAATATTTGTAGCGGGTCGGTGGTTGTTTTGGCTGATTAAACACGAAACGACTCACTCAGCAAGCCTGGTGAAAACAAACCTGCAGCGATTGGACTCGCGCTCCATTTCCATCCACTTTGTCTTTTGTGTCTTCATTGACCTTTACGTCATTTTACAAAAGAATAATTAGACGTTAATTATCTTTTAGAAACTCTCTGAAAAGTTATTGTTTGTTGCTGCCGTTTGCAGCTTTTTAACGGACTAATCCACGTCTTTCTTCGCTTTAAATGTTGAGTCGTGTCCGTAGGCGTCGTTTGAGCAGTTTGATCGTTTTCAGTGAAACTTTAACGCAGTGGCAGCAGGAGGGTTCATAAGATGGCACCAAACCCCCCTTGTTAATTTCAGTGTAAAAGCTGTAGATAAATAAAAAATTTAAAAAAGGATTAAGCTCAATCATCCAGGTAGATAACAACAAAAAGTTAAATTGTCATCTGCACCAGTTTCTTTAAGTGAGAAACCTTTCGTCCCCCATCCAGAGGACTTCTTCAGTCTACAGCCTTCACTGCTGTGTTTCAAGCCGTTGGAATCTCAAAAGTGGGCTTTTATTTAACACGTTCAAACATAGCGCACCCGTCCAAAACAATCACTCCTCGTGTACAACAATCACATGTTTTAGGCCAGATGGGCGACTTGTTACTCACAGAAACAGCCCGAGGACATTCAAGGCCAAAGAGGTTCAGGAAAAGGTTTGTAATCTCAGTCATCCAGGTAGATGACGACAACAAAGTTAAATAGTGTCATCTGGACCAGTTTAAAGTTTCTGCTTAAAGAAACTGGTCCACATGACACGACTTAACCTTTATTTATTTATTTTTTTGTTTTGGCAGATATTTAAACCTGTTCAGGATTTTAAAAAAAACTATTTCCCTCAAATCAGTGTTAGTTTCCAAAATATTTATAATTGTATTCGCATTTCAGAAAAGCATATCCAGAGTTAAATTCATGTAGGATCAACTTTATTTATTTATTCATTTATTTAAGAAATCTGAAATTCCTGCCGAGCGTGAGCCCTGGATGCCAACATGTCTTGTTCATGAAGGTTCTTGTTTTCCTCGCTGCGTCACTCTGAAGATTTTTGACGAATTTAGCCTCAGAGTCATCAGGGCCGCCGGGAAACCATCTTGAACATGTCTGGTTGCATCACGGCGATGATATTAGTCATAACCCTGCTTTAAAACGGATGAATCGCTCCTTTAAAGTGCCTTACGTAATCCTTTTTGTGCGGACTTCCTCGCTGAGCTCGGCGCCGTCAGGTCAGGCCGGTTCCTCCTGTTGACTCGTGAGGTGCTCCTCTGTCTCCTCTCAAACCTGTTGGACAAAAACTCTCCTGCGTCTGAGTTCAGCGGCTGCGTCTAAAGGTCGCCGTCAAGGTTTCGCTCACGCACGTCTGCGCCGGGTGGGCTCGACGCTGATGACCTCGCTGTAGCCGGAGGCTAAAACGTCGACTTTCAAAATAAAAGTTGAATTAATTTATTGAAGCACAAAGTTTGTTTTCTCAGTCATCCAGGTATATAATAATAAAAAAGGTTGAATCATGTCATCTAGACTTCGGTTTTTTTTTTTATTTTTTTTTTTAATGTCCTTG
>JARVGV010000280.1:6466879-6483869 GCA_031762435.1 Hypsolebias longignatus | reverse complement strand
AGCTAAAAGAGACGAGAGCTAAAAGAGACGAGAGCTAAAAGAGACGAGAGCTAAAAGAGACGAGAGCTAAAAGAGACGAGAGCTAAAAGAGACAAGAGCTAAAAGAGACAAGAGCTAGAATAGACAACAACAAGAGCTAAAAGAGACAAAAACTGGGAGCTGAAAGTTCAGCGTGACCAAACGGGACCTGAAAGCTAAACGGGGAAAGTATTTGTAAATAAAATAAAATATTTTTAAAAGTATGGAAGTTACAAAATCCAAAAATCAGATCACCTGCTGAATGAGCTGAACGTTTTGATTCATGAATGGCTGAAACTGCACCGCCTGCAGGAGTGGTGTGAGTCTAATGGAACGTTCTGACTTGGTTTGTTTACCGCACCTTTTGTCCCGTTCAGGTTGGACTGCCGGCCAAGTCGGGCGTGGCGGGCGGCATCCTGCTGGTGGTCCCCAACGTGATGGGCATCATGTGCTGGTCGCCTCCGCTCGACAAACTGGGCAACTCGGTCAGAGGGATCCAGTTCTGCACGGTACGTCATGTTCTGAGACGCACAGAGCAGTTCATGGTCAAGCTGTAAGTTACATCTAGCCGACTTTAAAACCGGGTCAGGACCAGGTGATCCATAAAACCTTGGAGTTCGGAGAAGGCGAGTCAGCGGAACGGAAGGAAACTCGCTAATGATTGTAAACTTTTACACCTGCAGTCGTTGAACCTGATTAATCAGTAGGCGTTGCCTGGTTAATGATTACCACCTGGTGGTCCGGGGTCAGCGAGCCCGCCCCTCAGGTGTGGGCCACCTGTAGGTTTCACAGCTGCCTAATTATAAAGTTTATTTCAGATTCTGAGTCGTCGTTCTGTCGTTTCAGGATCTGGTGGAGCTTTTTAACTTCCACAACTACGACAACCTGAGGCACTTTGCCAAGAAGCACGACCCCCGCCGAGAGGGCGGAGACCAGAGGGTAAGGACACGCAACACCTGCCTGACGAGGAGGAAACCCACACACACCTGCGCTGCAGAACTGGCTGAGTTTAGGGTCTTTAAAGCTGCAAACATGGCTGAAACCAGATGTTTACCTACTCTGTACTGAGACAACAGCTTCTGTTCCCATGTTCTTAGTATTCTGTGTCGATGCCTTTAGGCAGAACGACTCGTGTCAAACGTTTTGGGTTTCGTCCCGTTCCTCCTGACACAACAGAGCTCCGCCCACAGATTTCCCCTGGGACTGAGACCAGGACTCTCATGGCCGCTCCAAAGCATGGACTTCATTGTCCCTAATCCACTTTGAAACTGATTGGGTCATATGTTTAAAGCTTTAACGTCCTGGCTCACGTCTTGAGATGTTGCTTCAATAACTTTCTCTCTCGTGACGTCAGCTGGTCCCTCCTGCAGCAAAACACCCCCACATCATGATGCTGCCACCCCCGTGCCTCACACTTATGGGTCAAAATGATGATTGTCATTATGGTCAGACAGCTTAGTATTAGTCCAGACCACAGGACATTAATGTCTCTGTGTGGACAAACTGTAATCTGTCTCTTTATCTTGCTTTGGGAGTGACGTCTTCGTCCTCTCTTAGTGTCCTTTCAGTCCATGTTGGTCCAGGACTCGTCTCACCATGGATGAGACTCTCGGACCAGCATCAGCAGCGTCTTCACGATCTCTGTAGCTTTGGTTCTGATCCACAGAGTTCATCAGAACACGTTCATCTCAGGAACCCAGAACCCGTCTCCTTCCTGAGAAGTACGATCGCCCTCGTGGTGTTTAAACTCCTGTCCAGTTGTTGGACAGAGGAACCTTTAGGTGTCTTTAAACTGGACCCAAAGATGAACCAGAGTTCTGGAGCTCTGATTCTCCTCCTGATATCCTGATTCCTTTAGATTGTCCCATGATGCAACGCAAAGAAGCGGAGCGCTTTAGGTGTGCCTTCAATTAACTCATGTAGTCAGCTGACCAATCAAGAGCTTCCAAAGCCATGACATCATCACCTGGGCTGTCTAAAGTCTGAGAAGTCTTAGTGCGTGCGTTTAACAAACAAAACTAATTCTGCGAATCCGAACTGACCCGACGAGGAGAGGTTTGGTCACATTCATGGCGTATGTAAACATCTGGTTTCAACTGCAAACAGAACCAGCTCAGCTTCAGAGGTTCTGCGACCCGTTTGCAAGTTTCGACTTGCGTGCACGTCTCAGCATGATGTTTTCACCGGAACAGGGAGCTCTTTGAAACTAACTGAATTATTCGTGTCGCTTAAAGCAGCAGCACAGCTTCGGAGCCATGGATTACGAGAGCCTCCAACAGGAGCTCGCTCTGAAAGCCCCCCTGTGGAAAAAAGTGTCCCCCACTGAGTCCGACCAGGACAGCTCCACCACTGTAGTCTATAGGATGGACAAAGTCAGCGAGTGACCCCGCCCACCTCGCCTGGTCGGCGTCTTTCTTCACTTCTGAGTATTTATTCAACGTGGAGGGTTATTTATTGTGAAGCAGTCACTGCGGGGACGGGATGAGGGACTTGTTTTTATTTGTAGCCTCAGTGTGTCTAAAATCTGCTGTACAGCTCCTGCTTCTTCTTAATCCCGTTTTCTGTAAATTATTTTAATCTGGTTTTTTAAAAAAAACGACTTTCAGGACTCGACTTTTAAAGGAAAAGCGAAACTTTTTCCTCGTGTGGAGTCCGGTCTCCAAAAACAGGAGCTCAGAATGAGACTCGGGTGATTTTTGCACATGAATACAAACGCTGCGGGGTCAAAGGGCACGTGCACAGGGCTGCGTGCACAGGTTTGTTGAAACGAGTGCCTGGTTGCCAGGGTTTAAAAAACTACAGATCCTTCAACTTTGATGCTCCAGTTGACAATCCTGAACTAGACGCAAAGTAAAAAAAATTAAAAAGAGTAAACCGCTCGTTTTGTTCGTCGGCTGTTTCTTCTACGAACTGTTTTATCTTTGCTTTAACAAATACGTTTAAAAAAACAACGTATCAATCATTTCAGCATCCGGACTCGTGTCCGCTTGAATAAAAAAGGTATTTTTCACATTTTATACCAAAAATGAACATGTTTGTGTGAAAATTTTGTTAAAAAGAACTTCTGAGAATAACAACTTGTGACATTTTAAATAATTTAGGGATAGTTCTTACACATTAAATTAAAAACAACTTTAAATTAAAGCAAATTAAAATCTGTGTTTGGGAAGAGTATGGATCTCCAAAAAAAATGTATAGAAAGGTTTAAATTACTTTAATTAGTACAATAAAATACAAAAAAGTCCAAAATTTTAACGAGCTTTAATGATACCTCTTTCTGAGAAATCCCTACGATTAAAGTACAATTAAATATTAACGTAATATTCATCAGATAAACACCAAAACAACAAAAAACAACTTTGCTTCTAAATAAATAAATAAATATAAAAACTATTTTAAATGTGAGAAATGTTGAAGACTTACGAGTTAAATAAAAACCTTCAGCTCCTGGAAAATTAATTTATTACGAATAGAAGCACCAACCCAAACTATAATTCTAAAGACGGGTAAATTAAACTAATAATCAGTTCCTGATCACGTTTTTCTCTAATCGTGCATTTATCACCTCCACAAATCTACAGATTAGAAGTCCAGAAGAAATTCAATCTTTATTTGTTATTTTATTTGTGCAGTTTGCAGATTAATCTTCCCCCTCCCTCCTGAGGGCCATTAGAGTCTTTATTCACTGGCATCACAGGAAGTACAAAGGCTTTTATCTTCATACAGGCGACCAAAACATCTCATCTCAGGCAAGCAACAACCCTAATGACCCTCAGCAGGGAGGGGAGGGATTCATCTGCAAGCCTCTCATGCAGTGAGACTCCACACTTTCTGGTTTTTAATCGATAAAGCTCCCCGTTTGGGAAGCTAATCATCTTCAGCTAATGGAATAAAAGGTCCATTTTGATTTTAGAACTTTTCAGATTACCTTTATGGAGGCGATAATCACACATGGAGGGAAAAGTGATCATAAACGAGCTGGAATAAGAAGAAAAAGAAGCAACTCCCATAAGGAAGATTGTTTATCCTTATCTTGGGTGTTGTGATGGATTTGTCGTGTCCTGGATGACAGAATCTGCACCAACATGATGACAAAGAGAAATAAGCCAGAGCAGAATTATCCGTCATCTTATTTAGTAAAACGTTAATTAGCAACGCCTCATTAAACTGCACAGAAAAAGGACGACTGACCCGTTCATGGTCCATATACTTGAACCGTCTCTCATCCTCCTGATTGCACAATATGTGAGTTATTTCAAGACATTAATTAAATAATTAGGCCTCATTCTCTGGAGTTGTAAACAGAGGATTAAAATTAATTTGACAAATAAACCATAATTCAGCGGACACGCCTGTCGATGGAGACGGCGTGAACAGAACGATCCGTTCTCTCTGTATCGTCGAGCTTTGGCGCGTTTGTCCGTATGACGTCAGTGTTTTCTCCTTTTGTTCTGGTCCAACTTTTAGTTCCTCTGCCGTGAGCAGCTTTATCTTGGCTGCCGTCCAGAACCAACGTAGCACGTTGGCCCGTAGCACGGAGCCGTGTTTGTGTTCAGACATGGTCGCCTGCGCAGAGCACGGCGCAAGCGTCTCGATCCGTTCCTCGCCTGCCTTTGCCTTGCTTCAGAGGACTCAGACGTTCTCTTTAAGTTTGGACCAACAGTTCTACGGTTTTCTGAAGATCTTTTTTATTCATCTTCAGAATACCTGCAGAACCAAGACCAGTTCTTGACTTAAGACTGGGCGATATATGATGTTTTTTACAGTTTTATTGCTTAATTCAACGCTATAGGACCCACAGAGTGCCCGAGTGTTTGAGCACACAAGTCATGACCTCACGTGAGGATGAACATCCCTTTAACCAATAATCACTCCAAGAACCTGTGGAGACAACAAGCAAGAGCCAAACGTTCATAACTAAACACACAAAACAACAAATGGACAGTTGCTGGTCCAGAACAAGAGCGATTATTAGACACGTCTGAACCAGTGTTCAATAATTGTTAAAGTATTTAACTCGTCCTTCGTCGACCCTTTTGTCCAGAAATCGTTTCTTCCTTTGGAACAAGAAGGCAACATTTTAAATAGTCTTAATCTCTGTCCTCAGCCACCAGAGTTTTCCAAGAGACAACAATGAACGCCATCTTTCTCCATTTCTTAATATTTTGAGACAAATGTTGGCTTTGGTTTCCACCGTCCCACATCAGAAGAGTCAGTCTTCCTCACAACATCCAAACTGCACATGGATAAAAGATCTAAAACCTCAATTTTTTTAATGAAGGGGGTGTTTCTTCAACGGCAGCACTCAGATTGGGTTTGTTGACGGTCTCAAACAACAGGGAAATCATTTTTTTAAAGTGGCGTTGATTTCACCTCATGGAGCAGTCGTTTATTAAAACTTTCAAAGGTCACAAGAGCGCAAGGTGTAACGAACCGTATTATACCCCCCAGTCCAGACATGGGGTTAAATGGGTCTAGGCTGGATTATACCCAGGTTTAATCTGGGCGGGGGTTCTTTTGGCCTGCTACACTGAGCCAGACGAAAACTTCTCAGATCTAAATAAGAACATGAATTCAGACGTACTTCTGGTCTGGACGTCATCAATGTACCTTTGATGACACTCCTGGTATCTGCGTTGGGACGCGTAGCGTTTTTCCTGCTCACGATTTTAGCTGCGACGAGTTAGTTTACCTCTCTGAACACCTGTTGAGGTGTCCCTCATGCCGCTTGAGAATCGAGACAGCGAGGCTTTTCTGGTTTAGGTCTGCGATGCGTTCGAAGCGCCTGGGAAAATCTAACGTCCAACTGGAGCAGAAGCAGACATCTGATTTTAAAAACTGCAGTTGAAATTTGTTATATAACCTCAATAGGTGATTTACTCGATTATTGCTCGCCCTTATCACGACTCGTGTCTTTTGCGCAGTGCTGTCCGTCAGTATAAATCCACCTGTATAAACATTTATTAGATTTTAATCTGCAATGAGAGGAAGAAACTTAACAAGGAAACAAAAACACCAAACATACACAAGAGTAAACTAACATTGTTCTCTATTTATTTATTTTTTGTCTACAACCTAAATTCAGACATTTTGTTAGATTAGACTTGTCTCGATAAACAATAAATCAATTAATCACATGATAAATGGAAAATTATCGACCTCATTTTCATTTATCACCTTTATTGTTTCTTCGTGTCTCTTTCTACTGAAGACACTGGATGACAAAAAGCTCAACTCCGGTGCTCTTCACTGACCCCTCTTTCTCTTTTCTCTTTAAAATCTGTTTCAACCATCAAAAATGTCATTTTTTTGAACGATTAAAGCAGCTAAGCTAACAGGCCGACCTCAGGGGTGGGGGAAAAACTTCCGTCTTGTCGAAGCTCCAAAATTCACGGTTGAAACCCATGCTGCCATGTAAAAAGTTGTTTTTCTCTGCTGCTCGCTCCCTCACTATCCATCCTTTGGTTCAAACAGTCTTATACTGCCATCCAGTGGTCAGAAAAGTTACTGCACACAAAATTAACCAAAATTTCTTCTTAAATTTGACAATAATTACTAATTAATGTAAAATTTCAAACAATATTATCGTTTATCGCAATAATTTCTGAGACAATTAATCACCCAGCAAAATGTATCATCGTGACAGGCCTATGTTAGATTGTGTTCTTGAAGTCTGAAATGTACACGAGTGCACGTCTTGTTACATATTTTTAAATCTCAGTTTGTGATAAAGGAAAGACGTTTGCATGTTTTTTTTTTTTGTGTGTGTGCACGTATCCCTGGTGCATCGAGCCTCTTGACTGAAAGTTTGATGTTCTCTGAACGGAGTTTGATGCTTGTTGATCCAGAATATTTTGTGTAAATACGGCAGCGACTGCTTTGTTTTCAGTGTTATCAGGGCTGTTTCTTAAGGTTTGGTGCTTCTGAATGTACATAGCTGCAGTAAATAACTTCAGACGTTCCAGGTTCGATTGAGATCGATGCACATGAATGTCATGGCAGCAGATGCCTTAATGATCGCTCCACTGTGACTGCACTGGGAAGGTGTTATTTTGTTTTATTTAATCTCCAACAAGTTTTAATATTTAAGTTGTACATGTTGAGCTGAAACTGGAGTATAATGGAAGTAAAATCCACAGTTAAAGTAAAAATCTGTTGTCCTCTGTTACATTCTTTGACTCTTTCTGTTAAGCTCATCGTTGTTTTTAGGTATAAAAGTTTTCAAAAGCCATGGTCATCATTAATGCTGAGCTTGTTGCACAAAAACAAGACATTTCTTCGGCTGTTCAGCTTCAGCTGTTTATAAGAATCACATTAATCACAAGTATTATCTATAATATGCCTGCCACCAAAGTACAGTATATGCTGAAAGGTAATTTGTTTTTGTTTTTTTGCAACCATTAAAAATATATAGGGTAACTTTTATTCCGTATTCCCGTTCTACGTTTATTTAAATAAATTAAATCTGTGTACATATGTGTATTTAATTGACTTTAAATCTGTTAGTGAGGAGATGAACCAAATAAAATATTAAAATATTTATTTGAAAGTTGATGCTGACTGATGTGGAGTAGAATTTGTTGTTGACTCAGGTTTCATCAGATTCAATTCAGTTTATTTATATAGCAAAAATATTAAACAACAAATCTTAAATTTGAAGGACTGATTGAATGTTTCAGTTAATATTTAAGGTTGAGCAGTAAGAAAGTGCCAAATATTTTTAAGTGTTTCTGTTGACAACTTCTCAGTTTATAAATTGGTTTAGATTAGTTTAAGCGGTGATAGTTTCTTTTGTTGTATTTAGTCATTATAGTTGGATGATCTGTCTATATCTTAATCAAGATAAGATGAAAAACTGAACATCGGGTAAACGTTTTATTTCTAATTTTGACTAAATGTACTTTATTTACCTTTGTAGGTGAAAAAAAAACTATCAAGAAAAGGAAAAACGTTTCTTTCAATTGTTGATTGTTAAATATCTTTGCGTTTTGATTTTGACTGTCTCTTGTCTCTAAATATCACCGGGTGGAACATTTTAGATTTTCAAATTTGCACTTTAAACTCGAGTTTTCAAGCTTCAAGGTTATTCGCATTTTTGAATCAAAAGCTGTACAGAACAGTATTAAAAGGCAAAGGTGCAAAGTAGAACATCACAGTATCATCAGCGTAGAAAGGAACATGACATTCAGTTTATTTTGAAAGGCTTTGTTCAGGTACAAACAGAAAAAAAATGGACTGAGAATTCATCCCTGAGGAACGCCTTCTGATTTCATTGAAGCAGACTGAGATAATACCTTCTGCCTTCACAAAATCCAGCCAATCAGCATTGATTATTGCAAATGATCCTTCATTATTCATTAAATCAAACTAATAAATAAATATCATATTGGTTTTGCTTTGATCACTCCAAAAATGGGATTGAATCAAATTAATGTTGGCGGGGCTTTTGAATCTTTTACCTGTATGTCCATATAAATGATCAGTTGTTATAGTTGATGTCATTTTTTTCTCTGAATTCTCATTTTCCATTATGCACGCTGTTTTTGTATAGATTGATAAAACGTGTTTTTAATCTCATCTTTATTTTTCCTTTGAATTTCTTTCATGAGTTTGTTTTTATGTTGATTTGTGTCCAGAACATGAATTTTTATCTTTTGTTGGAATTTTTTTTTTTTTTTTTTTTTTTTTTTTTTTTTTTAAGTGTGACGAGCTTGGAATTGTAAGGTGGTTGTTTAAAAAAAAAAAGAAAAGAAAAAAAAAAAAACGTTTTTCTTGTCCAAAGATCTAGAGATTCAAAATGTTTAATTTGGGAAATGTACCGTAAATGGAGAAATAGTTGCCTGAAAACTTGAAACGCTGTTTGTTTGTAGATGAAACCGTACGGTTCCAAGCTCATACCCGTTTGTAATTCTGTATAAAGTCTCCATAAGTTCATGAATTGTCCCGTCTGCTCGTCCAAACGGCTGAGACGTGTTTTTCTTCAGCTGCGGTGGACTTGGAGACGTGACAGCAAATGTTTTGTTCATTTTGTTGTTGTCATGTTATTCCCTGCATAAAATAAAATAAAGCACGTCTTCATCCTCTCTTCCTCTGTGCAAACAGCTCTTCTTTAAAAATAATCACCTGAAAATCACAGACTCCTCTGGTTTGAGTTTTAGGTGTAGTTTCCTGTATCTTTGTAGTTTAGGGTTAGAAAAGTCAGTTGTCTTTAAAGTTTTTACATTTCTTGTCTGTTCCGATCTGTGTCCCTGAGCAAGACACCCAATCCCTAACTGCTCCCCAGATGCCTACATATCTTCCCACTGCTCCACCTGAGTGTATCTTGTGTGATGCGTTAAACGCAGAGAACTAATTTTGCCATTGTATGTGAACATACGATGATGACATAGCACTTTACTTTAGGATGTCTTTAGTCACACTGCTGAACATATTATTCATTAAGGTCACAAGAAGAAGGTGCTCCAGTTTTGGAGCATCTTTGTAGCTTTACAGGTTTGTACAAAAGTCTAGAGCAGCTCACAATGGGGGGGAATGTAGAGGTCTGTTGCTAAAAAATATAATTAAATATTACATAAGTTCTCCAGGAGAGTCTTAACTGCATCCCAGCTGAGATGGGGAACATTCAGTCCAAGTGGGCCATGTTCCACACCTCAATTGTAGAGGTGGCTGCCTGTGGTCACAAGGTTGTCAGTGCTTCTTGTGGTGGACGCACTGGGTTAGGGAGGCTGTCTTCGGTAGCCTCAGGATTCCAACTCTGCTATTTGCGGATGATGATGAATATGGTCCTGTTCATCGTACCGTGATTTTATTTTTCAGCTTCCACTGGAGTGTTTCACAGCAGAGTGTGAAGTGGCTGGTATGGGAATCGGCACCTCCAGATCTGAGGCCATGGTCTTCAGTTGGAAAAGGGTGGATGGCTCTTTGAGTCAAGGGTGAGGCTCTGCCTCAAGTGGAAGAGTTCATGATCTCTGGGTTTTGTTTACAAGTGAGGGAAGAGTAGAGCTTGAGATTGACAGACTAATTGGTTCAGCGTCTGCAGTATTGTGGACTATGTGCCGGTCCGTTTTGGTGAAGAGGGAGCTGAGCTGTAAGGCAAAGCTCTCCATTTACCGGTCTGTCTTTGTTCCTACCCTCACCTTTGGCCACAAACTGGGTAGTGACCGAAAGAATGAAATTGTGGTTGAAATTACTCTGCAGGGTAGCTGGACTTTCCCTTAGAGATGGAGTGAGTAGTTCAAAGTTCCTTATACAGTAGTCATTCGCATCACATGCAGTACATGAGGTGGAACGAAATTGTGTACTCAAGATCCCATCCATCCATTATCTTTTACTCGCTTCTTCCATTTTGGGTCATGGGGTCGCCGGTGCCCATGTCCAGCCATCACTGTGCGAGGGGCGGGGTACACCCTGGACAGGTCTCCAGTCCATCACATGGCTACATAGAGACAAACAACCATTCACTCACACCTAGGGACAATTTAGAGTTGCCAATCAGCCTAACATGCATGTTTTTGGTCTGTGGGAGGAAACCGGAGTACACGGAGGAAACCCACACATGCACGGAGAGAACATGCAAACTCCACCCAGAAAGGCCCCCGAACCGGGATTTGAACCAGGGACCTGTTCGCTGAGAGGCAGCAACTCTACCAGTTGCGCTATTGTGCTGCCATCATCCAGGACATGCTAAAATAAAAAAAAAACTTTCAATAGAAAAACAACTGGACTTTATTTGTAACAGAAGACGTTTTGCTCTTCATCCAAGGAGCTTTCTCAATTCAAAAAGCAGTCAGTGAAGGGTTCAGGTTTTAAAGGCTGAGGTAAGATACACACATACCTATACTGTATATTGACAAATCACACCTCACACCTTAACAGTAGGTGTTCCTTAGTGTCTTTGTTAGTCTAATTCACAGATGAGGCTCCTCTATTCCCATCAGGTGTTAAAACTGGCTGGGAATCAGTCCTAAAGCTGCATTATATGTACATTTTTGAAAGTTATAATCTGAGACCTCTCCCTCTGTTAAGAGAAGGTTCTTCTCTTAACATAAACAGCTACAGGTAACACAGGTCATTTTGAGCTCTTTCAAAGTTTCTAGTAGACATGTTGTGTCACTCCCCAACTAGTTTTGCTTCCCCGACATGCTAATATTATTAGCATCTAGCCAGGCGGAAATGACAAAGTCGCACATGCGCAGTCAAGTCAGTTTTTCACCATCAGATAAAAAAGAACAGATCAAGTGTTTACATGCACACCGTTCGGGTTATGAATCAGCGTAAACCACCCGTTTCGTTCTGATCACTAATTATTTCGGATCACGCTGAATAAACAAATAATAACCCGAACAGGGTGTTCACATGATGCATTTTTATTCCGAACGGCCGTTTGTTCCGATTACTTATGTCCATGTAAACATAGCTGGGAGGTTCAGGTTGAAGAATGAATGGCTTGGAGAGAAAATCAGGCACCAATGACTGAAGATAAGACCTGCAAAGAGGACAAGGATAAGTGTAATCTTAAGATAACCACACTAGGGGCTGGACACAGAAATATGGGTAGACCAATGTTTCAGCAGTCTTTTAGATCCAAACAGCTTTATATATTATCAGCTCTCATCAGCTGAATGAAAACAGCTGTGGGTATTTGGCTCCACCCTTCCACTCAAGAAACTGCAAGAGACTGTTAATGAATGGAAAAATCCCATATTCCTCAAATGGGGAACATAAGTACTGCTTGTTCACCTGACCTATTTGGTCTGGTTGACTTTGGCTTCTATTTCTCTGGTGCTGAAGGTTTGCTTGTGTGCTGCCAGGGTTATACTTTTACCTTTATTATTGCCTCTGGGCTGTCCTTCAGTCCAGACCTCTCAATACACTGTTAGGATTTGTTGATATCAGCAACATTCTTAATATGCCATAGGTACACACTGTGCTGGGGCTTATTTTTCCATATTGGTTCCTCTTGTTCCTCTTCTTCCACCATATTTCTGCTGCCTGACATTTTTACTTAGCAAAACATTAATGGAGGCTTTCTTCCCAATGTACACCAATTACTTATTGCAATGGTATTGTCACATGACTTTTATAGGGATAAATGAATTCAACAATGTTAAGGTGTGTGCCATCGCTTTATCCTTAAGACCTCGCTCCAGTAGTCCAGTTCTTATCAAATTGTACTTGTTTCCCAACATCTGTCACCGATCTCTTTAGTACAGGGACTTTTTAGCCAGCATTATATATTTTTATGTCTCTCATTTATCAAAGACCAAAACTGCTTAGAGGTCAGCTGCACAAGAGTATGAACCCTGAGCCACTAATCTTCCAAAATAAAGTGTAATACTAGG
Source organism: Hypsolebias longignatus (assembly GCA_031762435.1). NCBI lineage: Eukaryota > Metazoa > Chordata > Actinopteri > Cyprinodontiformes > Rivulidae > Hypsolebias > Hypsolebias longignatus. Next base: position 6,471,510 of record JARVGV010000280.1, on the reverse strand, counting down.
AACTGTCCAACTTGTGAACCCCAAACTAAAAGAGGCTCCAACAGAACCCCTGAATTACCTCAAAGATATCTTCCAAAATAGCAAAGCCCTAGGAGTAGCTGAGAAACTGCACAGAGCCCTCAAGCTTCCATGCCTGTGATACAATACCCAAGTTTGATGTGAAGTGGAACCACATGTGGAAAAATAAGGAAATGTGGTATATTTTGAGTTTTATTTGATAAAAGAAATGACCATGTTAATGGCAAAAAAATATATATTGTTGCAGACTAATATTTTATCTTTGTCCTATCCAACTACAGGTAGTCCTCGACTTAAGGTGCCCTCGACTTACAGCAACTCGGACTTAAGAACAAGTGTGCAGCGCAGCGTTAACACACATTTTACATGTATTTCCTCGACTTACGGCAAAAAATCCGGACTTACGAACGGGTGCGGTGCCACGTGTAATGAGTTCCGACTTACGGCAAAATTGGGTTACGAACGGTTTGTAGGTACGGAACTCGTTCATAAGTCGAGGACTACCTGTATTTAAATTCTTGTGGAGGTTTCAAGCAACGTTAGTTCTTAACAAATTACAACTACTGAGCACTCTCTGACTCTGTTTAAACTAAGATCATTATTGCCTGTAGCTAAAGGTGGTGGGATCAAGTTTTTTTTCTCATGTCTGTTTGTGGGTGTGCGACATTAGAAAATCATCTCATGACTCAGTGAACAAATTTAAACAAAACTCCCAGTAAGTAATCCATCCATCCTTTATCTTTACCCACTTCTTCCTTTTCAGGTCATGGGGGTCACTGGTGCCCATGTCCAGCTATCACTGTGCGTGAGCTGGGAGACAACCTGGACAGGTCTCCAGTCCATCACAGGGACACATAGAGACAAATGAGAAAAAGAACCATTCACTCTCTCACTCACACACCTAGGGACAATTTAGAGTCACCATTCAGCCTAACATACATGTTTTTCATCTGTGTGAGGAAACCAGAGTAGCTCCATCTCTGCTAAGCAGAAGCCCATTTTAGTTTAAAACTCTGGCAAGAAAGATACGGGTGAAATGCATTCCTTCAAAGAATACTATGTCTTAAATTAATAATGGATTCAGGCTGAATTACAAGATACAAGCTCTCATACTGCATGAGCAATGAAATGTATTGCTGAACACTACTGTCCTAACGTTTATGTGGTGACCCGATGATGACTGGGCAAATAACACATTAGCTCACAACTACTCTTACAAATGCCTCTACACCTAAATTTGTTGTGAATCCACAACTTAATATCTCTTCATTAGAGCATGGCCATCGCTAGAGTAATAAGGTGATAGTGCAGTGGATTTTAATTAGATGAACCAGGGTGATTCTTGGATCAGGAGCCAAATTAAACAGGGGAAAACAAATTTGGCTAGACATGCAGATTTCAAGGAAATTAGTTTCTAGAAAAAGTCAACACATGCTGCGTGAATTACGAGGGTCAGATGCTGTTTTTGTGTTCGAGCTGCAGGCAACATCAATAAACCATACACATAAGTGATAAACGCTACAGAAAATTAGGAGCTGGAAAAAATATGAATGTTTTCACATACTCAGAACCCAAGACGTCCAATTAGAAGAAACCACCAGAGAGGGAGTGAGGCTAAAATAAAAGTGTCAGATAGATAGAAAGAAGGGCTAAATGTTGAAACTAATTGGTCTGAGGAAGGAGGATGTGTGCACTTGTGTGTATGTCAGCTTGTATATGCTACAGTGCAACAAGTAATTAGGTTTGAAAAAGCCCTCTCATTATAAAAGGCTTTTACAGCTATAAAAAAAATTATCTGCAACAAAGTAACATGCAACAGTATTGCTACCAATCACCATCTGACTTAAGTAAGGAGGCTTCCTTTTGATAATGAGATTTAATTTTACAGACATCAGTCACTCCTGCCACACATTGAAAATTAGACCTGAGGTGCCTTCATGCCACATCAATAGTATGACTGAGGCAAAAAAGGTCCACCTTGTCCACCTATGAGTTGGCAGATTGGAGGTTAGCACAGAGCCAAGGATGTCTGAAAATAAGTGGCGGTATGGCAGCGACCCGTTTTAACTGACAGAACTGATGTCTTTCAGATGATTCTACATCTTTACTGTGTCATGCGTCACGCTGAACTGTCCAGCCGTACATGCACAGTGCCTTTAGATTTTTTTTTGTCACCGTACATGATATATTGTATTGTTGTATACTGTACTGTATTGTGCAGAGATAAATAAATGTTTTTTAAAATGATTTCCATAAGTTCCTTCCAGTGGTTCATACAAAACAATAGACCAACACACACATGTTCAGATCACCCACCTTTTAGAGCAGTGGGCATTAGAGTTGCTTGAAGCATTTGAACAAAATGGAGACATCCATCCATCCATCCATCCATCCATCCATCCATCCATCCATCCATCCATCCATCCATCCATCCATCCATCCATCCATCTCATCTCTTCATTCAAGACTGACTCAAGCAATAAATGTAGGAGGGAAACCCAGTCATATGTCAACCCAGTGACACTTTCCAGCTGTTGATGGGGATCTTCAGGCATTCCCAGATTAGAAGAAGTAGAAGGTCCTTTCAGTGAGTTCTGGGCCTTCCAAGGGTCTCTTTCCATTTAAATGTGCAGAGGTGGAAAGAGTACTGAAAATGTGTACTCAAGTACAAGTATTGTTACACTGCTTAACTCACTCAAATACATGTAAAAATCCTGTTGTTACAAAAATACTTCAGTAAAAGTACAAAGTACTCTTCTCAAAAACTACTCAGAGTATTAATTACTTTTTAACCAATTGATAATTTATTGTGTTGTCAATAGAAGTCACTCAGTTGGATTCACTGAATATAATAGCTAGATTCAAAGCACATTTCTCAGACGCTCAGAAACACCATCTTATTTTAGTACCAGTTAAACCGATGGCAGTGACAATATCTAGGATCTTTGTATACTTAGCCAAACTAATAACCCACACTTACAAACAATGAAAAAAGCAATATCATACAGGTAGCTGTAAAACCTCGTACACCGCAATGTGTTTTTGAGATTAGATGCTGAAGTCTTGTAAGCTGCTATCACCATAGAGATCAAAGTTTACATCTGGACCTGTCTCCTTTTCATCCTCTGTACATGAAAAATTCTTCCAGATACGACCACGGGCACTTGTCCTCAACCTTTACCTCGTCATTTTCTGTGTTGACAGTGTTATCTGTCTCCATTTTGACTTTTTTTTCCAAATCGTCGGTCCATAAATGACTCTACTCTACGGAGTTGTCCTTTGCTTACGTCACATGTACCATATTTTTCAGCCTATAAGTCACAGGTTTTTTTTGCAAAATTTACATGCCTTGCGACTTATAGGCCAAGTGACATATTTATGGATTTTTTCCCATACAGTATTTATAAACCCTTTTTTGGCTGAGATATGACCGTTTCCATTCATCCTGATAAAAAAATAAAAGCAGTACCACTTTCAGCCACTTGATAGCAGCAGAGTAGTAGTAGGTGTAGGTGTATGGCATGCAGTTGGCTGTTGTATCATGTAATAGGAAAATGTGGCTATAAGGACAAATTCAAAAAAGTTCAAGACAAAAACAACTGGACTTTATTGTACTATACTTTATTGTTTTTTCTTGCACTTTTTTTATTTTTAGAATTTACCATGTCCTGGATGACTGAGAATCTTCACCAGCTTTTAATAACTCAACTGGCTTGCCACAGTCTCCCCACCTTCATTCTGCTTTCTGCTTGTAACTGTCAAACCAGCTTCATCACCCCGGCAAAATGCAGCTAATTTGACCATTAAAGTGCATTTATTAAGCAAATGATAGACTGAGACACACCTTTTCTATAATCTCGAGTAAACAAATAATTGTTTACATGCTTTTCTTGTTAAATTTCAGAGAAACAAGTCACTTTCCTCCGTTCTTTGTCTCATCCTCTGCACGTTCACCGAGCACCAGAACTATTTTTTAAATGCAGCTGATTTGACCATCAAAGTGCATTTATTAAGCAAACGTTAATGCGACTTATAGGGCGGTGCGACGTGCACGGCGGAAAATACGGCAATTGCCGCATTTGCAATCTGAGAGCCTTGTTGGAAAAAAAGATGAAGATGAAGATGCAGATGTTTGAATGTTAATTCAAATTGCAGTCGTTCTCATTAGTGACTTCTGATTTTAAAAGTAGCGAAGTGGATTACATGGTCTAAATTGTACTTAAGTATGAGTAAAATTACACACTTGAAATAAATACTCATAAAATACAAAGTACAAGTACCCCCCAAAAAATCCACTTAATTACAGTAACGTGAGTATTTGTAAGTCATTACTTTCCACCCCTGGAAATGTGCTTAAAACTTGCCCACCCTTTTGATTCATGTGACATTTTTGAATGTGATTTTTGTACTAAATAAAAAATATCACAGATACTACAAACCAAGTTGTGGTTCATCTTAAGAAAGGAGTAAAACAAGAGAGGATAGGAGAACACAATAACAACATTTGCAAGAAGGTGAAAACTGATAAAGGGAGACATAAGCAAAGACGGATGAGTAAAGCCCCCCCCCCCCCCCCCACACACACACACACACACACACACACAAACAAACAA
>JARVGV010000280.1:6442825-6453755 GCA_031762435.1 Hypsolebias longignatus | reverse complement strand
GTTCCCCAGTGCGCATAGTGCACAGGTTCCCCAGTGCGCATAGTGCACAGGTTCCCCAGAGCGCCCCGGGGACAGTTTCCCCAGTGCGCATAGTGCACAGGTTCCCCAGTGCGCATAGTGCACAGGTTCCCCAGTGCGCATATTGCACAGGTTCCCCAATGCGCATATGGCACAGGTTCCCCACTGCGCATATTGCACAGGTGCCCCAGAGCACCCCATGGACAGGCGCTCCAGAGCACACCGTGGACAGGTGCACCTACTCACTCATGGACAGGTTCCCCAGTGCGCATAGTGCACAGGTGCCCCAGAGCACCCCATGGACAGGTGCCCCAGAGCACCCCATGGACAGGTGCTCCAGAGCACACCGTGGACAGGTGCTCCAGAGCACCCCGTGGACAGGTGCCCCAGAGCACCCCGTGGACAGGTGCACCTACTCGCTCATGGACAGGTGCCCCAGAGCACCCCGTGGACAGGTGCTCCAGAGCACCCCGTGGACAGGTGCACCTACTCGCTCATGGACAGGTGCAACAGAGCGCCCATGGATAGATGCAGAATCTCAGACAGAGTTATAAAGGTTGAGCAATTAAATACCTGTACAGTAATAAGTTAAGGTGCCATCGTTTTTGTCAAAGCCAGTTTCATTCACTGACATAAACAAATATATATAACAATAAAAATCAAGTATTTGTGGAGCACTGTGTAATCACCAACACAGTCGTTTTGGTCATCATGCCCCATTTCGTCATCTCATTATTCTTGTATGGAGTTACCAGAACATTACCGGAATTGATGCAGTAGCGGACGAAGGCCGTGTCTTTGGGAATGTCGGGGTAAAGATACATCAGAGGGTTGAAGCTCTTTTCATGGGTGGTCAAAGTGTAGCGGTTGATGGCGTCCGGCAGAGATAAAACCGACAGCTCTTTCTTGGTGTATGGCTGCACGGCGTGCACACGCGTTTCTGTAAGGAAGCCCAAGGAGGAACATATTTGACCAAAGGGCAGCAGAAAGACCATTTTGGGTTTTAGGCTCCACTCATTTCTAAACTAATTCCTATTCTGTGATGCCTTACTAAAATCAAAATATTAAAGCAGCATTTTCACAATTATTTATTTTTTCCATTTTCTTTATTTTAGCTTTACCAGCTCAGTTTCAGCTCTCGGCATTGACATTGAATTTGTATTTCTGACGGCTCAGTTGCAAACCTCCACTGGAGTGGTCCACCCAGCTGAAGGTGATGGCTCCATCTCGGATGCTCTCACTAAACCGGATCAGAAAGGTCCCGGTCGGTTTATCCTGCAGCAGGACGCTCGTCTTGTGTCGGCTCACGAACCCCATGATGGCTCTGAAATACGACAAAAGTGCCGATACAGTGGACACAAGCTGACATTTTTATAATAAGATGATCTGAGATGGTCTTACCCGACACGCCAAAGATCTGACATGTATTTTTTAATCAGATCCAGGATTCTGTCGATCCAAATCCAGACATTTTCATCCTGATGCACAAAAAGAAGAAACAACCAAACGTAAAAGATTTACTGCATATATGCTACGTAAACCCTTTAAAGCAAGTTAACAAAGCTAGGTTTGTCCAAACTAAACCAAAACTGGACAGCAGCATTCTTTAAGTAACTCTCATCACCGCCTCGTTGCACCCCAAAGATTACCTCAACATCTGCACAAGTGACCGAGTTATAACCATTTTTTTATGTTTGCTAACGGTATTTAGCTGTGGCAGCCATTATGATACGATGGCTCCAGAAGTTAATTAGCTATAAATGTGTTCTCTTTATCCAAATCTGTTATCATCTAAAACGTCAAAAATGTTGGTAATATGTCTACGTGACCCGTTTAAAACAGTTTAAAGAAGATCATTTTGTAAAATAAGACCTATATCTGGCCACTGGTGTCACTTTTGTGTTACAAATTACTACAAGAACTCTCATACTATCGGCATATTGATTTTGCACTGCTAAGTGTTAAGAGTTTTTTTTTATTTTAGCATATTTCTTAGTTCATGTCTTACAGTTTTTTTAACAATTTACACTTTTGTTGGATGTAACTGGGACCCTGTGTACACAATTTCATTCCACCACATGTACCACAAGATGTGAATGACAATAAAGAAAACCTTGACCCTAAAGTATACTAAACTGCTGTGTTTAAAGATTTAGAGCTTTATAGACTGTACAAATATATGCAGATACATGCTGCCAACCAATAAAAAGAAATATAACTCCTTCAAATTTAAAGCACAAGGCCAGACAAAAACACAACACTTTTCATGTGCCATTTCTAAACTACGATAATAAACCAAGAGCCACGAGTTGATGCCAAAACTGACCCTGAAACACAAAAACAAATCAAACATGAAACAACGGTGCAAAGGAAACAGTTTGGCTACATTTTTCACCTTGGAGAACTTGCTCCAGTGAACAAGGTCTTCAGGATGATCTGTGACAGAAATAAATAAATAAATTACAAGTTTAAAGACACAAACTGACACAACACAGTCAAAAACACTGTTCGGAACATTAAAACACTGTTACACACTTATAGGTTCCTCTTTCATCGTGGGATAAGACATTATATGGATGTGAGGGTACTTTCAGTTTTTTCAGATTCCACATTCAGAACATCTAGGAAGACCTGCCCAAGACTCACCCACAAACTTGTCTCTGAGCATGGAAAGCTGATCCTCATCAAGCCCTCGCTGGCCGACAGATAAAAACTGCCAGCTCAGAAGTTGTGACAGCTGCTGCCAGGAGATCGGAGGAGGATTGGCAAACAGCGACAGGTTCTGAGGGACAGAGTCCACAACTTTTAACACAGTTTGGACTTGGTGGATCAGTTTCTGCTGATGGTAAAGAGAAAGACTTTACCATTGGTCCACTGGTGGACAGCATGTTCCACCACATGATGGAGGCCCAGGCACTGGGAACCTGACTGGAACTGGAGACAACAACCACCGGCAAGGAGCTGGCCTGCACAGACACCGAGCGAAACCCGTCAAACTGTTGTTATAGGTGTAATACCAAAGAACGCTACCTCTAAAGTCACAAATTTGAAACTGAAACAGAAGCGGTTCGAGTGTTTCTTACCTCAATGTTAAACGTCTGCCCAGCAAGTTGCAAAACTGCCACAAATCGTAAGATGTGGAGTTCTTCAGTGACTCCAATAGGACTCTTAATAAAAAGATAAAATACTCTTAACTATGGTGCAATTCCCCTAAACAGGAAGCAAATCACATTTGTGGTGTGCAAGATGCAGTCTTTCAGTTTATCATCTGGGTTTCAAACCAATTACGAGTCCAATGCCTCACCAACAACCTACAAGCGCAAGCAAGAGCTGTGTCCACAGGTGAAGGACACAGGGGACACACATTGGAGAGATTGGACATCTGGTATGGGGGCTACACTCACAACAAAGCTTTCTAACCTGACATAAAGGAGGCTACATTTGAAGGAAGTAATTATTCCAGCACATTTATCATTGGTGCAACAAATGGGGGATACCCTGAGGGAATGAAGCAGATATGGTAGATGTTCTGCATGGTAGCAGCAGATGTACTGGCATTTAGGGTCAGGAATGCTGCTCAAGCATGACCCTGTGGAAACCTAAGTCTGTCACAGTTTTGGTGGACGACATTAGCTCCTTGGGCAAAGCACCAAACCCCTGACTTCCCACATGTATTGGTGTATGAGTGAGAATATTAAAGAATTCTTAATGATTTTCTGACACTCATCCATGGTTGGGTCAACAAATCCAGCTCCATTTCCCCAGTGTCATCATCCAGATACTCCTAAAGGATCCCAAGATGTTTCCAGGCCAGAGAGGATATATATCCACCCTCCAGAGAGTTTTGGCTCTGCCCAGGCTATCCTCCCAGTGCCTGGACAACCTCCAGAGGGAGATGTCAAGGAGGTGACATAATTTGAGGTCTAAATGACCTCAGGTGATTTGTTTTGATGTTGAGCAGCAGAGGCTCTACTCTAAGTTCTCCTCGAATGATGGAGCTCCTCACTAAGCTAAGCACGACCACCCTCTGGAGGCACAACTCATCTCCTTGGATTCAGGTTCTCATTTCAGTCATGATGCATGGCTCTTGACCACAGGTGAGTGTTGAAACAAAGACTGAGCAGTAGATTTAAGGCTTTGCCTTTTGGCTCAGCACCTTTTTGGCCTCAATACTGTGGACAAGGCTCGTATCCATCGGCTGACCCTACCATCATTCATAAACAAGACTTCCCGATACCTGAACTCCTCCGTTTGAGACGGAGTCTCTTCCCCAATCTGTAGAGATCATTCATTATTTTCCTGTTGAGAACCATGACCCTGGACATAGAGGAGCCGATAAGAATTTGGGATGGCAGCACGGTGGCTCAGTTGGTAGAGCTGTCGCTTCTCAGCGAGAAAGTCGCCAGAACAAATCCCAGCCCTTTTCTGGGTGGAGTTTGCATGTTCTCTCCGTGCATGTGTGGGTTTTCTCCTGTTACTCCGATTTCATCCCGCAGCCCAGAAACATGCATGTTAGTCTAATTGGTAACTCTAAACTGTCCCTAGTGGTGAGTGAGAGAGTGAATGGTTGTTTGCCTTGTTTGTCTCTATGTGTCCCTGTGATGGACTGGAGACCTGTCATGGGTGAACAGTGACTGCTGGATATGGGCACCAGTGACCCAAAAAGGAAGAAAAGGGTAAAGATAATGAATGGATGGATGGATGGATGGACTTTGAGGTTGCCAAACCAGACACTTCTTCACAAATTATCCTGTCCAAACACCAGTGAGTTTGAGTCCACACGTTGAGTCCACAAGTTGAGTCCAAGACCTACCAGGAAAAGTCTGTCTTTGTACCAGGAATACATTCCTCAGCTCTTGGTTTGGTTCTAAGACCAGATAGCCTTTAGAACCAACCCCAGCACCCCAACAGAATGCTTCAAGTGCTATATAAAAAAATAATAATAATTTCTTACCTCACACGATCCTTTAGTTCGTTTAAGTTTTTCTTTGAGTGACTGAAACCAACAAGAAAGTCGTTACTTACACCGATCCAAAGATCAACAAAAAATCAAAATGAAGAAAAATAATTGAAGCTATTTGGAGCTTCACACCATGTGCTCAAATTCTGCCATCAAGCCTCCACCTGGTGAGTCCACATCCAGCACCTTACTGTCGTCTCTGGTGAAGTCAAAGAGACGAAACCTGCAAACAAAAAGACAAACTTAAAGAAAAAATACTTGAAAAATAAAAATAATTTTAAAAAAAAGATTAGATTGTACAAAGTATCTAAATTTAATGGTTTACTGACCCAGTGACAGTCTTGGCTTCGTCAACATCCCTTGTTTTGAGGCCGCTGTGGTAAATTCTGCATTACGGGTTGTTTCTCCACCACCAGAGCACTGCAACACACAACAGACCTCATTAACATTTAAGTTAACAGTATCTCTGTGCATTAAATCCAAAGAAGGGTCTTGATTTGAGTCGCATAAGGGCGTAAGGTACCCGGCAAGTTTCCAGAACTCTTCAGAAACCTTCCATATTTCTTTGGAATTAACTGAAAATTGGGAATAATTTAAACACTGTGTCACACACACTCCCACCCCACACACACACACACACACACAAATCAAACTTGTTTGGATATAAATAAATAATAAATTTGATCCAAACTTTACAAAAGTAATTCATTTCATGGCCTATTTTGCATCTGATATACTGTAATATCCTCAATTTTCAGATGGATTTTGAACATTTTTAGAGTTTAATCTGTTTTTGTTGGTGTAGTCCTTTTGTTTTTTACTCATGTGCGCAACTTTGAACAAAACTTTACGAGCTATTAGATAATTATTTTGGCTTTTCCTCATTTTATAGCTCCATTAAAAACTTTTCTGTAAACTGCAACTCACAACAAAACTGTTACTACTCTAAATGCATTTTTTACATTAACATTTACTATTACATGTCCCCCTCAGTCCCCAAACCACTTCCCCTTCAATCCCCACACCATCTCCCATTCAGTCCCCACACCACGTCCTCCCCAGTCCCCACACCACGTCCCATCAGCATCAGTCCCCACACCACTTCCCTCTCAGGTTTTAGGGTGTGGTACCTCTCACTGCAAGGTACAGCAGTTACACCTGGTTGTTTTATTCTAGATTGCGCTAAAATGTTTTTTCCCCAAAACAACTTTAAACAATTTAAATTCCTTGTTTTCATCCCCAGAAATTCCTGTTTATTTTCATGGAAGTTGAAAATCTCCAGAGTTTTGCAAACCTTATCTTGACGTCACAACTTACTTTGTGAGAAGCTTCGTGATCAAAGAAAGGGCAAATTCATCGAGTTCTGCAATAGGAGCAGAGAGATCGGAGACGTCGGCTCTGCTGTATTTCTTGTTCTGGTCCTGCAGCTTCTCCAGCTGCTCACGGACTCCCAGCAGCACCTCAGCAACAGCCGTGAACCTGCAAACACGCAAACACATGTAGGATAGTTGCTTTAACCGGAGAGCAAACCTAAGACGTAACCAACGCATGCCCTTACCACTTCTGGAGGAGCTCCAGACTGGTGTCCACTGGACTTCCAATGCAGGACAGCTGCTGCCTGCGCTTCCACTCAGGAAGCTCCTCCTCGGTGAGCGTTGCAACAGTTTGGGCCATTTCATTCAAAACGTTCTCCAACTGCTGTAGCACAGTCTGACAAATGCATAGATAAATAAAAAGGAGATTTTAAGAAAAGTGTGCCTGCTGAGTTATAAAGAACTTTGCTTAAGAAGCAGAAACTGAGCTGAAAGCTAAATGTAGCTAAAGCTAGCTAAATTACAAAATTATTTCTAAATCAAAATTTGCATTAGAATAAATATTACAAATTTTGGCAATTTATTAACAAGGGTAGAATAAGCATTAGCAGCAGTAGTTGAATATTTAAAAAAATGTTTAAACATTATTATAATTAGCAGAACTAGAATTATTATAATTAGCAATAATAAAATTACCATTAGCAGCAGTACTAGAAATAGCATTATTACAATTACCAGTAGAAAAAAAATATTAGTAGCAGTACTTCTAGTATACATATAAGCAGTAGTAGAATTAGCATTAGCAGCAGTAGTCTTAGCATTACTATAATTCAGTGGTTCTCAACACTGGTCCTTGAGGAACACCATCCTGCATGTTTTACTTGTTTCTCTGCTCCAACACACCTGATTCAGTGATTTAATTACTTCCTAAATCCAGCACAAGTCTGTTAATCACCGATCATTCAAATCAGGTACAACTAAAACATGCAGGAGGATGTTCCTCAGGGACCATGGTTGGGAACCACTGCTATAATTAACACTAACAGAAGCATTAGTAGCAGTACTCTAATATAAATATAATAAGCAGTGGTAAAATCAGCATCAGGAGTCTTGGGATTATTAGAATTACCAGTAGTAAAATCAGGATTAGTAATTCTATTCCTAGCATAAATATAAATACTGTAGTAGAATTAACATGAATAGCAGCAGCTTTAGCATAATTATAAATAGCAGTAGTAGAATTTGCTTGAGTAGCTGTGGTCTTATCATTAAAATGATGAGTACTAGCATTGACATATATTACCAGAACCCTGAAGTAGATTAGAGGACTACGGTAAATGTTCAAAAGATGTGAAGAGATATCAAATAATTTTAGGATTTTTGTTAAATAATGTAAATATTTTGAAAAATAAACAAATGAAAAGCAATAACATTCATCATTTAAAACAACCTGAACATTTTGATAAACAATTAAAATGACACAACGTATGCAGGTATAGTTAGGTGCTGAGGATTCTACAGAAAACAAGGAAATTAATAGTTTTAATGCTGAATCATTCCATGAAGGAATGTACATCACCTGACGCCAGACGTGCCAAAGTCTTAAACAAATATGTTGTGTGACCTGTTAGCACTCAGAATATGTGCTGGGGATGACTCCCAGCTACTACTACACCAAGTTTTAGCTCAATAACTTAAAAAAAATAAATATCCCATTTGTGTTGTCTAAGGTGTAAGGAACAACTGAAGCAGCCATCTTGAATCACATGTTATCACTTCATTCAATGAGTACTTTGAGTTTCTTGAGCAGTCCATGATATATTTTGCTAACAGATAAGAATGACTGTTGATCAAATTGTTTTACAATGTGCTGAAATTTGCACCTGCTTTGCTTGTGTGATTAACATGGCTTGCTTGATACATCCCTTCTCCACCATTTGGGCTTGGATCCAGGCCAGTTCAGTATTCTGCTCCACTAGTAAACAAACAAAAAGACTTCTGTCAAACACAGAGAAGCTCAAACGGATCCGGTGCTGCGGATTCCAGTGTCAGACCGTTGCTTTGCCAGGTTTTCTGGATGAAGTCGAGCTTTTCGTTCCGACCCTCCAGTGTTTTCATCTCCTTCTTCAGTTCCTGCGAGATAAGATTTTTCAGATTAGAAAAAATTAAAGCAGAGCAGGGCAAACACTGGACTGGCCCGCCAAAGAACATCAGTGATAACGAGACGTGTTCGGGCCACCATTTTGGAGAGTGTTTCTCTAGTTCAGTGAGAAAAATAACGACTAAAAGAGATATAAAAAGGGTGTAAAGACAGAGTTTACCAATATCTTCCTCTTTAGATCGAAGACTTTGCTGTCAAACTTTCCCCACTTCTGAGGCATGGCCGACTGATCACTGCAGCTCTGAAAATATTTAACATATTTCTGTTACCCATTTAAAAGTCAGAAATGTGTGTGTTTTTCCTCAAAATGTCTTTTAGGGACTCACCTGAGTAGCGGTGACCGAATCAAGGATCTTCCTTTCCTCCTTCAGGCAGCCTGAAAGAATTCTAGCCAAGTTCGTATGATCATCCTGGAAATGTTCCTAAAAAAATAAATAACGTTACATAAAGTCTAATGAGACGTTCTCAAGCCAAAGTTCAAAAACAATAAAATCCATACCACCACATAGTCCTTCATCCACCTGAAATCTGGCGCCTGCAGGATGTTGTTCTCCTGGACAGAACAGTTCCACTGTTCCTCCAAGTTGTCCAAAAAAGCCTGGTAACAAGTTCTCGCTGCATTCTCATCGACAGCTGCAGAGTCCCTGAAACAAAAAGAGAACATTCAGGATCTAATCTGCGCACGCTTCACATTAGGATTGACAATATAAACTATGTAACACCTTCAAAACCTCATCTGAGCTTCGACAACCCAAAGGCAGCAGGAGGGTCAAAAGTAAACGGGGGGTTATTTTTACATTATTATACATGTGAAGTTTGTCAAAATTGGTTTATTTATTCTTCAACTTCAATTGGTTTAGTCAAAAGGTTATTTCTCCTGACATTTATTGGTACGTATATAAGTTGTGTTGTGCTGCTCTTGACAGTTGGAGGTTACCATAGCAACCAGTAACTGGCAACTTGTCCCCATTTTCTGTTGCCGCCTGTAGCTGTGGTACGTACGCTATAAGCTTTGTGTTTTCTTTACAAGTATTATGTTTTAATATTTATTCAATATATTTCCTAATCAACTTAAGAAGTGTGTCTTTTTAGTTGTAAATAAGGGAAGTTCATTTTAAGAATAGACGGCAACCCAATTATGTTGTGAATTGATGCTAGCTAACTGACGCTAATTGCTATTAGCACTAGCTAATGTACTAATTGTTTTATTAAGTGCTAATTGAAGTTATAAACAAAGTCATCTTGGGTAAATATTTACTTACAAGTTGCCTTTACAGCCTTGCTTTTAATCTTTGCATCCTAAAGCAAAAATTCGGTCATGGTATGGTTTGATATGAGGATTTAAAATGATGGACGTTGACGGATGACACGGCTCATTTCCAACCCCAATATTTGGTCCAACACCCAGCAATTCTTAATGTGTCTAACTAAAATGTATTCCCCACACTGTAACAAATACTTTTCAGTGACTTCAGTTCCCAATTTATTTAAGAGTTTAAATATGTTTGAACACTTTGAGTTGAATGGTTCCAGAGAATCACTGAGTTACACCAACATATCAGGTTCTGCATTCCTTCTGAAGGAGTTCTGTTGTTCTGGCGTGGGTGTGTATGAACGGATTAACGAGAGCTCCGTGAAGCACTTTGCAGAACCCAGATAGGTTAAAACACCTGTGCATTAAAGTAAAAGCTGGATCCAGATCTGCAGAGACACAAAGGATTTTAACCTTCTTCCTTGGGGTCAAATCCAACACTGGCCTTAACACTGAGGGTCATTTTGAACAAAGGGCAGCAGGAGGGTTCATCATCATCATTACCAGTCTTGTTCCTCGATCCAGTAGGAGGCCCAGTGCCGGATTACTTTGGGGAAGCGGCCCTCATACAGCTGCCGGACCTGGTTCTGGAGCACAGAGTCCAGCGTCAACAGGTTCTGCCACTGCGCCATGACCTGCGACTGAACTGCGACCAATCTGCGACTGAACGGGGTCACACTTCTGACTGTCTGGAGGAAGATGAGATTTTAAACACTCCTACAAGGTACATCAAGTAAAACAAGCTGGTATAAAAATAAAGTTTATACAGTATAGGATTCAAAAATAAACTTTAGAAACAAACATTTGAGGAAACCTTTAAACATTTTGCACACTAAAATAATTTCCAAAACATTTCTCATTGATAGTTTCGTTTTCTGTGAACATAAAATAAGGAGTAAAGTCTTACCTTGAGACTGTTGTGGTCCAAACAGCGATGAGAGCAGATTACAGCCTCCTGGCAGGACTGGTCGCTTCATCTGAGAGAGGAGGAGGCGTTTTATTCTCAGCAGTGTTGCCAGGTGACAAATGTAGGATTATCGTACTAGAGGCATAAAATTATTGTATTTTGAGGGAAATTATCGTACACCAGTCATAACCAAAATAACAAGTATGCACTATAGTCACTCTATTGTTGAATAGCGTCTAACAGGCACTCACAGCTTTAA
>JARVGV010000280.1:6418030-6428767 GCA_031762435.1 Hypsolebias longignatus | reverse complement strand
CACCCCCCAGGCCCCGACAGCCACCCCGGCCAGCGGGCCAACCACGACACCCAAGGGCCAAGCTCTGAGGATCCACATGCCCCAGGGACAGCGCAGCGCCAGCCCCGCCCCATAGTCCAGACCAACGCCCGACAGCCCGCCCTCCTCCCCGATCTCACCCCCAGAACGGCAGCCAGGGAACCAGGGGGGGAGGAAGAATAAAAATATTTTTAATTATTAATAATTTTGAATCTGATGGCAGCAACACGTCCACTTAAAACTGATCCAGATCCAGGTTTCCTCTGAAGACTCCCCTCTTCTTCTAACAACGGCCTGTAAACGCCCAGCATCTGAGGAAACCAGATGTTGGAGGCTTTGGAGGACCTGCCAGATGTTGGAGGTTTTGGATGATCTGATGAGACCAGATGTTGGAGGTTATGGAGGTCCTGATGAGACCAGATGTTGGAGGTTTTGGAGGACCTGAGGAGACCAGATGTTGGAGGTTTCGGAGGACCTGAGGAGACCAGTTGGAGCCCATTCTGGTCTGATGGAGTATTCCAGCTGTTCAACAGTCCTGAACGGAGCAGATGTTTTAAAACCTGTAATTTTCTGCATTGATGGAGTCTTTCCAGATGTGTATGCTGCTCATGTTAGATAATGCACCCCAATACCATCAGAGAGGCAGACTTGTGAACTGTGATCTGATATTAGGCTGGATGGTTTGGGCCCGTCTGACCACAGAACAGTTCTGGACTTCACCTCTGTCCATTTGAAATGAGCTCCGGTCCAGAGAAGATGGCAGCGGTTCTGGGTGGTGTTCACGTCTGGCGTCTTCTTTGTCTGATAGAGCTTTAAGCAGCTTCTGTGGATGAACTGTGTTTACAGCCAGTGATCTGTGGAAGTGTTGCTGAGCCCAGAACAGAACCAGACCTGGCTTTAATGCAGCCCCTGAGGGCCTGAAGATCACGACCTTCTCCTCCTTGGAGCTCAGATTTCTACAGATTATTCTAATCTGTTGGTCAGATGATGAACTGGAGATAATGGAGATTAAATCTTTTATTCAGGAACTTTGTTCTGGCATTTGTTTTTACTGTGTTTGGACTCAGACCGGTGAACCTCTGCCCATCTTTACTTCTAAGACGAGACGTGTTGCTGCCATTAATTCAAAATGATCCTGTTCCATCAGTAGTTCTTGGTTCCAACATGAGGTGTGTTTTCTGTTTTCCACTGGGAATAAAATGCAGATTTAGGAAATTTGCAAATCACTGCGTTCAGATTTTATGTACATTTCATACAACGTCTGAACATTTTAAGATCTGCAACACGTTCATCCTCACACCCAGAAGGTGTTTTCTATCTGAGCTTCTGGAAATACAAACCTTCCTCTTAAAGTCAAGCCTGTTGAGCATCTCCTGCAGCCGCGTTACTTCCTGTTTCATCATCTCAGACGTTCTGTCGGCTGATTCTGAACAAAACAAAACATTTAAAGTTACAAATAAACTCTTTTTGTAATGTTTGTTGCAGGATTTGCAGAAATTGTGGAAAAACTGCTGAGCCAGACCACTTTAAAAGGTGACGTGGAAGTCTGGATCATCTGAAGAAAAACATATAAACTTGAGTCACCTCGAGACTGCAGGGTCTTGTAGCAGAAGTCGAAGTCGTCCTGCATGTCCTCGATGCACTTCACGACCTGATCCATCAACTTCAAACAGATGTTTGTTAATATTTTCGGAACATCTGGGCTCAGATTGTTCCTGAGAGGTGTTTGGGTTACCTGCACGCTGCCCCTGATGATCCCCACCCGGTTGTCCATGTTCTTCTGCCTCTCGAAGGCCACCGAGCTCTGCAGAGACTTCTCCAGAGCGCCCTGTTCAAGACATCCGCTCAGCTTATTGCCATTTTCAGGATCTCCTCACGTTCTTTATGTTCTTGCGGCGTCCATTTTCATAATTCTCAGTCGGGTCATCTGGACAGTTTCTTTTTTATTGAAACGTTTCACCCTCCATCCGGAGAGCTTCATCAGTCAGAGGAGCTCCAGCAAAGTGCACGAGCAGTATTTTAACTTTTCAGCCTCCAGGCTTTTAAGGACTGTTCTTGGTCTTTAATCCAGGACAGATCTTTATCTGTCCATGTTTTATGACTTACCGTTGTTTGGAGCTGAGCAGAAACTCTTGTTTTGACTAAAAATAGCTGTTGGTGACAGTGGATCTCTCCACACTACAGATTAGATGCAACAAACAGAATAAATCCTTCAGATTTGGGTTGAGTTGGCATCCAACAGTCATTTTGTTCCAGATTCAGCGTTTGTTTTTTATTTGGTTCTTTGGAATAAAGTGAAACAGGGCAGAGGCCTCTCACTTCCTGCTAACGACCCAGATTTACAAGCAGCGACAACATGACGTTCACTTATGGAGACATACCTGCTCCTGCGCGCAGGCACTGGACAGAATCCGCCGCTCCTCCCTGAGGCAGGTGGAGATGACTTTGGCCATGGCGGTGGAGTTGGTTGTGTATTTCCTCTGCAGGGGGGCAACATTCACACAAAAAGACGAGATTTCATGTTGCAGAACAAAGAGTCGAGTCAATTTATGTTTTATAAATGTTAATTCTTGCCTGAAAAATGACCAACACATCAACTGCAGCACAGCTCAGACTCCAGACTGTTTGTCTTGGAAGTTTAGAATAAATATAATCTGGAAGGACTACATGTGAGCTGTTCCACAGGGGTGGTTCTAAAGATGGAAACAGGGTGGCCGCTGCCCGTGGAAAATAATACTCTGCCACCCTCCATTTAGGCTGGTTAATGTGTTTTTATACTTTTTGTTTAACCCAGAAATTGTTCTTTAACTTTATGACAATAAATTTCCTTGACGTTATTGACTCTGATTAAAATACTATTCAATAATTCAACAATGCTCAGTCAGGTCATCTGGACTGTTTCTTTAGTTGCTGAGACGTTTCGTCCTTCATCCGAAGGACTTCTTCAGTTTGAGGAGCCCACCAAACTAACTGAATCCCACAAACAGCTCACTCCCAGAGTGGAAAAAAAAATGCTGGTGATAAGATGGCCCCTGGGGCCCACCATCTCCCCCGTCAACTCCTCTAAGGAAACCATGCCAAAGTGGTTCAAAACACCAAAGTTCATGCTCAATAATCCAGGCATAAATCCAACAAGGTTTAGTCAGGTCACCTGGACGGTGTCTTTTTGCTGCTGTCACTATTTAGTGATATTTTTGACCAGACCAGGAATCTGTAGCTCGGTGTGTAGACAGAGCTGTGGCGCCAGGTCTATCCACCCATGATGTTCAGTCAAGCCAACAGAGCGGTCAACTCCAGGCAGGCATGGATGATTCTTAAGCCTGCATGCATGTGAATCTACTCTACCAAATGTTCACTTGTGCACTATACAGGGATGTTTTGGCTCTTTACATCCAAACTAAAACCTTTTTTTTTTATTTCAGATGAGATGAAAGATGGCCCAACAGCAAGGTCTACTCCAAAGCCTCAACGCACCACCTAGTGGGCTAACATACATTTATCAAATGAAGGAACAGAGGTAAAAACTACCAGAATGCATGGAAAATGCATTTATAATGGATTTCAATAGGGTTGATTTTCCCCAAAGGAACATTAGAAGGCAGGAAAGTTAATGGGAGTGTATGGGACCATTTGGAGATTCTAACAAAAAATAAAAAAACACTTAAAAGATTTTTAGGCTATGCCAGAATTGGTCATGTTCGAGTCAGCTTTTAGAAACAGTCCGGTTGTTTTGGGGTTTTGTTTTTCTACCTGTAGAGGATTTTTCCATCTTGAATCTTTGTCGTCTTCCTCAGGAAACTGTTCCTCGCAGTTTTAATGAACACGAGTTTTAAGAGTGTTGTCCTATTTGTCCTTTTGAAATGAAATGAGTAAATCTAAGAAAAGTATTTCCCTTCAGAGGAGAAGGAAAGCACAGATCTGTCCCTGATCCAACAGAGACAATAAAGAGAAAGAAGTACTTTATCGCTGTTTGAGTTTACTTGAGGTGAAAAGGAAGTTGAATCGCTGAACTTGCAAAGTGTTAAACGTGCAGAAGTTTACCCATCAAGAACAAAATGGGACATTTTTAATGTTTGACTTGTTTTTGTTGGAGGAGCTCTTACAGGATGTTGGGCTGAGCTCACGTCAGGAACTTTTATTCTTGAAAAGACGTAAAGTTTTGCGGAACGAGGCCGTGCGGCCTGCACCGCTGCTTCCTGTGACCAGAAGTGTCAGAGGAAGCAGGTAGTCCTCTGTGGCGGCTCGGAGCGTTTGTGGCTTCTGGTTGTTGTTGGTATGGGCCTCGCGCAGCGCATGGAAAAATTTAAAGATGAATCACATCTTTGCCTTTAATCTAAATCTTTCCTGGAAACATTGTCATGCTTAGATTCGTGGTTGCACAAAGAGCCCAGCGGTGAGGTGGAAATGGCAGCAAGAAAGGGGAGTAACGAGGTGATTTTCCACACTGCAAACAAACTTGAAAGTGTTTGATGTTGTTCTGAAAGTGTGAAGGTGTGGGAGTTCTGTCGGCGCAGCTCGTCCTCTCACTGTCGGGTAATGATGCTGATGAAAACTCCTGGAGGTGAAGGGAAAACTTTCCCTCAGCAGAATTTTCTGAACCTCCCTCGGAGGGTTTTTGAACGAGCTGTGGTTTAAACAGAAACAATGTTGAAGTTCAGGGCTGCGTCTTGTGTTTAAACCCTTCAGTCTATGCAACAAAAATCCAACTAACTGGACAAATTTGTTGACTTATACAAGTTGGTTTATTTCCTGGACTTTATGACAAATGTCTCTTTACTGGTAGTTTAACCCCAAAAAGTCTGGTGTTTGTACACACCATGATTAAAATTGACACCTTGGTATTTCCAGTCCCATCGATTTTCATGACTTCCTTGTTTACTCCCTGGTGACCTACTTACTGAGTTTTTAGGGTTTTATGGTCTGAACTTGTCATACCAACAAACCAATGAACCAACCAACCAGCGGCCAACCAACCAACGGACCAAACCAATGTACCAACCAACAGACCTAACAACCAACCAACTAATGGACCATCCAACCAACCAATGGACCAAATCAATGAACCAACCAACCAACCAACCAACCAACCAACCAATGGACAAACCAACAAACAGACAAAACAACCAGCCAACCAATGGACCAAATCAATGAACCAACCAACCAACCAATGGACAAACCAACCAACCAACCAATGGACCAACCAACAAACAGACAAAACAACCAGCCAACCAATGGACCAAACCAATGAACCAACCAACCAACAGACCAAATCAATGAACCAACCAACCAGTAGACCAACCAACCAATGAAACATCTAATGGACCAACCAAACAATGGACAAACCAGGCAAACAATGGACTAACCAACCAACCAATGGATCAACCAACCAACCAGTGGATCAACCAACCAACCAGTGGATCAACCAACCAACAAATGGACCAACCAAACAACAAATGGACCAAAAAAATCATTAGTCCAACCAACCAAACAATACAGTAGGTCTTCATGAGGTCTCCTCCAAGTTGGAGCACGTCCCTAGGGAGGTGTCCAGGGGTCATCCTTACCAGGTACCTGAACCACATCTACTGGCTCCTCTGGATGTGAAAGAGCAGTGGTTCTACTTCGAGTCTCCCCTGATAACTGAACTTCTCACCCTATCTCTAAGGACAGTCCCATTACCCCGCAGAGAAAATTAATCTGGATCGTTTATGTCCACATTCTCAAGAGTTCATGACTATGTGTAGGTAGGAACGTAGATCAACCTGTGAGCTTGTATACTCCAACAATGGTTTTTGCCCAGCTGTTATTTATTTTACCAAAGCTCAGACAGTTTTCATTGGATGAATGTCTACAGCTGATTAACTTTTAAAGTCAACCCAAATTACCATTTTTTTCATTTATGACCACTGTTTTGATCTTTTTTAACAATCAAAGTAATAATTTATGTATTTATTAAGTTTATATGATTTTTGTTGTTCTTGTTGAGTCGGTCTGTGGTCAAGAACCAAACCCAGAAGCAACGTATACAATTTAGAGGCCATAAATATGAACAAAAAAAACCATTGTGTTAATTAAATCATCTTTTTATCTGGGTCAGATCTGACTGGGACCTGGAGTACCTGCAGTTGTTGCTGGATGATCTTCATGTTGTGTCTCTGCAGGAAATTCTGCTCCTGTGATCGGACCTTCTCCAGCTGGGACAGCAGGTTGGTGAGCAGAACCGATGCCATCGACTCGTCGTTTACAGCCGAGTCCCTGAAACACGAAAGGACCAGAACAAGAGGATCAGTTAGCAGTTAAATTCATCCAGCCATCATCCATCCATCATCCACCATCCATACATCAATCATCCAGCCATCATCCATCAAACATCCACTATCCATCCATCATTCATCCATCCATCCATGATCCATCAATCATCCATCCATCATCCATTTATTGTTCATAATTCACTATCCATCCATCATCATAATCCACCATCCATCATCCACATCATCCATCATTCATCCATCATTCATCCATTTATTGTTCATAATTCACCATCCATCCATCATCATAATCCACCATTCATCATCTACATCCATCCATCATCCATTTATTGTCCATAATTCACCATCCATCCATCATCATCATCCATCCATCCATCATCCATTAGCCATCATCCACCATCCATCCATCATTCATCCATCCATCCATTACCCATCATCCATCAATCATATATCCAGCCATTATCCACCATCCATCCATTCAGCCTTCCATCATCCATCCATCATCCACCATCCATCCATCAATCATCCATTCATCATCCATCAAACATCCACTATCCATCCATCATTCATCCATCCATCCATCCATCCATCCATGATCCATCAATCATCCATCCATCATCCACTATCTATCCATCATTCATCCATTTATTGTTCATAATTCACCATCCATCCATCATCATGATCCACCATCCATCATCCACATCAATCCATCATCCATTTATTGTCCATAATTCACCATCCATACATCATCATCATCTATCCATCCATCATCCATCCAGCCATCATCCACATCCATCCATTCATCCTTCCATCATCCATCCATTTATTGTCCATCATCCATAATCCATTATTCATCATCATCCATCCATCTATCATCCAACCATCAATCATGCATCCATCATCATCGTCCATCCATCATCCACATCTGTCCATCCATCTATCATCCAACATCAGTCATGCATCCATCATCCATCATCCTCCATCAATTATCCACCATCCATCCATCCTTCCATCTATCATCCAACCATCAGTCATCCATCCATCATCCGTCCATCCATCATACAGTAATCATCCATCAGCATCTATCCATCCATCAGCATTAATCATCTATCCATCCATCCATCCTTTCTTTCCTTTCTTATGAAGGAGACCATATTATTTCAGGGTCCCTCTGTAAACACAAACTATGATTAAAAAGTTTCTTGTTTTTATTTTGACACAGAGAGTTGTCATTAAGACGTGTTATTGTTTTACCAGTTTAATGGAGAGTTTAACTTAATCTACATATTTACACTGAATGAATTATATGGATCATGATTCATCTTCTGGAGGTGGTTTGGGTTTGAGCCACGTTGTTGTTAAGGAGATAAGGTGGTGCAGAAACAAAACTTTAAATAGAGTTTTATCCTCACTGAGGTTTCATAAAATGATGAACTAATGATCAGAAATGTTTCTCTGTTCTGTTTCACAACTGCTGAAAGATGTTTTACCTTTGGTTTCTCTGGTTGGTGCAACAAACTCCCAGAAACCAGAATAATGTTCATTGTGTAGAGTCCAGTTTAAACAAACAAAATAAATTAAATTAAAACAAGAAAATATAAACACTTTGCCTTCATTTAATGTGACATGTGCTGCTGAAACACTCTGAGCACAAGCTGTGGTTAAAACACAGGAAGTGATGTCGGAGGGTTTGTAAACAGAAGCTCAACTTTTATTCTAAGAGCTGCAGTAAAATAATCCAGAACCGGAACATGTTCTTCACTGAAGAGCTCAGTTGCATCTCCTGCTTTTCTGCACATCACAACCAGCAGCCAGGATGAAAAAGCTGTTCCCTAACTTACTCTAATTTATACAAATAACACCAACTTTAAAGATATATGCAAATCTGATGGATTTAAAACTTTCAAGTCCCAACCTGCAGCGATTATCCACTAAACCACAAAAGTCCTTTAACCTCTGTCAGTTTTAATTTTAAACAAATTCACTGTAAATTATCAGAAAAAATAAAAGCCAACAACGAAAAACCCCTGAAGAATGTCATTTTCCTGCACTTAAAACAAAAGTCGATCCAGATCTTTATTTGAGTTACTAAGCTGCAGTTGTATGAGGTATGTTCAAAGAAAACTGGACAAAGACCCTCAAGACTAAACTTTATACAGTATTCTTGTTTCTGCTGGATTGTGAGTTTTTAATCCCAGAAGAAAACAATAAGCACAACAGAGCAGATAATTGGCTCGTTTCCAGATGATTGCATCACTTCATGCAGGAGTCCTGGAGAATCACGTGACCACGAGACATCAGGGATTACAGGAAAGCCTGGCAGTTTAGGAGGGCTTTTAAAACAATTTAACTTAACATACTCTCACCATAAAGATGAGTTAAAAGATACACAAAGACAGTGAAACAAGTTTAACATTGATACTTTTTTTTTACTTTTTTTTTTTTTTACCTTTAAAGGTGCATGTTGTGTCCCCTATATTAAAAATGTACCTCAGAGCATTTTCTCCTCCCAAACATCCAACTTTTGTATATTTTATTATTTTTATCTGTTTTTAGGGATTCTGATGTGCACAGACTGGCTTTTTATTTAAATACAGTACAGTACACAAAAGTCAATGTTGCATACAAATGGTGATGAATTTTATATTTATATTTCTTTTCATAAACTCCATCTTTAATATGAGCTCTCTGGTGACCCCCAGGTTTATTAGGGGGCAAAAAAATAAATAAATAAATAAATAAATAAATATAAAAAAAAAAAAAGCACGTTTGTTTAAAGTTTCTTGGTGTGTTCATCAAAGTACAGGTTAACAAGTAGAAAAGTACCTTGTCAGGTATATTGGTTTCTAACTGTGTAATAAATGTGTCTTTACTGGTTAAATAATTGTTATTAACTTTGGATTACATGTTCAGTCTAACAATCTAACTGGATCTCACCAGTCCTGGGCCTCGATCCATCCGGCCAGTCCCTGTCTGATGTCCATAGGGAAGTTATCATCATACAGGTAGTCCACATGTTCCAGGAGCCGGATCTCCAGCTGCTGGATCTGTTTCCACTGGCTCATCTTGGCTGCAGGTTCATTATTGTAACAAAACCAGGACAAAACCCCTCAGTTATCAGTTCAAAGGTAATCTGAGTAAAAGCTGAGTGCTTTCTTTTACCTGAGGCGTCTCTCTGCTTCCTTTCTGTCAGTTTCTCTTCACCATGTGCACCTGCTTCTGTCGCAGGCGTTCACTTCAGTCACTTTAATCAGGAAGAGATTGTATGGGTTACTGACACACTTCAGGAAACAAGCAGCCCTCCCCCTGAAACATCCAACAACTATGACAAGGTTCATACAGATAAACTAGTTACACGTAAGGGCTTGTAACTGGAACAAGTTCATCTAATGTAGATAAGATGCAGTTTTATTTTGAACATTTAAATTGATATAATACATATTTTCTTGCACAATAAAACAAAGACCACAATAAAACTACAAACGTCTTTTAACCAAATTTCACTTTAATAAACTCTGCAGAGTCCCAATCAAAGAATTAATTAAAGCTGAACTCCAGTGGAGCAACTCAGTGAACCTGATCTGGACCCTGTGGAGGAGAACCTGGTTTCAAAGAGGCTGAAAGGCAGAAAAGCTCATTGCGCATGCGTTCAGCCAGAGCCCCAAGCGTGCCAAACATTCATAGCTACTTCCGGAAACCGTTGATAAAAGTGATCGCAAAGATCAAACGTAAGAGTATATCGAATAAACTTTCATCTAATAACAAGGCCATAGTCGGAGTTAGTAATGAATATCAACAAATGAGAAAATAAAATTCTATTACATGTTCCGGTTTTTGCCAAAAAAAAAATGTCAGTACTGTACTTTATTTGAATAACTAGTCGATTCAATATTACAACAGTATTGTGTTTATCTCATTTAAAAATATATATTTTACAATATGTTTCATTTTATGTGCGTTAATTTAAATAACGTGGTAAAATCTCAAACTGTAATAATAATTTATTTTGTAAGTCAATAATATTATAAACTTCCGTCATGTCCGAGTGAACCGTCAAGTTGAAAAACATCGCCCTCTAGCGGCGTAAAATACACTAAGTCACGTCAAAACGTGCATATAAACTGAGCCAATAATTTATTGAATGATTAATTGAGATAAGCTCTAAAAAATAGAGAGACTGTATGGTTCTTCTAAATTCTACTGTTCTATAAATAATATTATATTAATACTGTATAATATTGTTGTCGCTGTTGTCATCATTCTTTGTTGAAAACAGGTCTCTCGTAAATGAGTCCTCGAGGCTCATTGGGATTAACCTGTCTAAATAAAGGTTGAATGAAAAATACTGTACAGTACAGTACAGTACAGATACTGTACAATACAGTAATTCACAAGTGACAGGGCAGGGGATTTCCTGCAGTACCACTCCTTGTTAGACGGGGGCGCTAGA
>JARVGV010000280.1:6384921-6396827 GCA_031762435.1 Hypsolebias longignatus | reverse complement strand
GTTTTCTCAGTCATCCAGGTATATAACAACAAAAAAGGTTGAATCATGTCATCTGGACTTCGTTTTTTTGTTAAAATACAGCAATAGATTTTTTTTTTGTTTTTTTTTTTGTCTCAAACTAGAACATTGGAATTCTGATTTTCTTGAACGCATCGTTTATTTTTTAAGGCGACGGAAATATGGAAAAGTCACGATTGTTTTTAAAGTTAAACTCATTGAAGTTGGTCTTTAAAAAAACTGTCAGATTTTAATGAAACTCAGATAATTGACGTCAGCGAACACAAAACTGGTTTCCGGTCTGAGCCTCAACGGGGTGGTAGTAGCTGAGAGTCATGCTCTGAGCTCTCGGTCTTTTCAGTTTTTATGGCGGGTTCTGTTTTTCCCCTCAGCTCTTCGTCGACGACTCCATCGCCGTGACGCCGTTCTACCTGCTGCTGGGGAAACATCAGCGTCCGGATGAGGCGGCGAGCGGCCCGTCAGCTGACGGAGCTCCTCCTCTTCCTCACAGCTCTGCGACCGTTAAAGAGGTGGGTTCTTTTCCTGAGCCGCGACCCGTTTCTCTTCTGCAGAACTCTTAACGGACCTCCTCTGTCTTCCAGCTCCTGCTGACCCCGGCCCACGTCCTCCCCTCCACCTCCTTCCTGTGCTCCATGTTTGTCAAGTCGCTGCTCATTTCCGTCTCCGGAGCCCGGTAGGTCGAACTGAGCTGTGCGAAAGTCCTGATCCGACCCTCGTTTCTAAACGCAGACAGACTTTTTTTTTTCTGGACTTCAGCTGCTTTTTTCACCCAGTTTCGCTCCTCTTAAAGATTTGAAATTACACTTTAGCGCGGGAATGTTCTAAATTAATCAGGGGGGCCACAGTTACTAAAAGCCAAGCAGTCCGGGGCCAGACATCCTGCAGTTCTTGTCATTAAGTTTGTTTCATGGTTTAAAGTTTAGTTTAAAAATGAACCCATTGGAGGGCCGAACTGAGCTCACCCATGGGCCTGATTTGGCCCCCGGGCCACCAGTTGAATAACCCTGCTTTAGCATATCTTCAGATTTCTGCCTCTTCTCCCAGATTACCGTAATCGTGATCATCTCCTGACTGGATTTGTCTTCCTCCTGGAAAAATGGCTCTGAATCTTATTTTGACATTTTCTAAAGAGGATTTCTTGACGTTTAAAAGAGAAAAACATCGAAGCACATTTGGATTTCAGGATTTCCCAGCTTGTATTGAAACAGCTTCGTTAGCACGCAGGGAAACTAGCTAAAATTTAAGTTTCATCTGCTCCAAGTCCTCATTAATTGTTAATTCTCCTCAGAAAAACAGCTTCAAAACGTTCTTTAGGATTATATTTTGGACAGATGAGGTGTTAAATCGTCATATTCTGACAAAATTACAAAAAGCTTCTAACCTGTATCTGAACACACCTCTGGTCTGAACCATCTGGTCCCATTTCTTTACCTAAATGTTGAAAAACTGACAGGACATAAAGATTTTAGCTCCAGACAACAATCAGCTAAAACCTGAGGAACAGCTAAAAGGATCATTTTAGTAAAGTTGTCGGGCGTCGGCAGACAATGGTCGTCATGTTTTACATGTTTGAGTTCGCGCAGGTTGGAAACAGTCAGCGTGACTCGACAAGACGCTGCAGGGACCGATGGTTTGCCGATGGGAACGTGCTGAGTCATGTTAACCTGCTTTGTTCTGTCTCTGGGGTTCAGGGAGGAAAACAAACGCCTGGAGGAGGAAACTGAGAGCGAGAAAGAAGAAGACGACGACTCAGAAGAGGAAATGGAGACCAGGATCACGAGACCGGAGCAGAGGTCACAGGGGGTACAGGAGGAGGGCTCGGCCCCCGCCCTAACGAAAGCTGAGGTCCGAGAACTGAGGAGGATTAGGAGAATGGACTACAGCTGGCTCACGGGCCTCCTGGACCCCTGACACATGTCTGCTGCTGAGGCCCAAACTGGACCTGGACTCACGTTACAACAGAACATTCTGAGTTCTGATCGGACTCGCCGTCTTCACGGCGCCGGTCCTGACCCATTCCTGTCGCTCTGACAGATTCAGTTTTGCATTTATTGGAAAATAAACCTGTTTTCTTTTCTCCGGATTGTTTATTTTATTTTAAAGTCCTGCTTCAGAATCTGAGCTCATTTAAACCGGGCTCAGAAACCGGAAGAGCAGCTATACTTATTTAGCTACTATTCAGCTGATTTTAACTCGGCTATATTTAGATACTTCTTTGGCTACTATCCATCTGATTTTAACTTGGCTATACTGTATTTAGATACTTCTTTAGCTACTATTTTTAGCACTATCCAGCTGATTTTAACTCAGCTATATTTAGATAATTCTTTAGCTAATATCCAGCTGATTTTAACTCAGCTATATTTAAATACAGTACTTCTTTAGCTACTATCTTTTAGCTACTATCCAGCTGATTTTAACTCAGCTGTATATAGGTGCTTCTTTAGCTACTATCCAGCTGATTTTAACTCAGCTGTATATAGGTGCTTCTTTAGCTACTATCCAGCTGATTTTAATTTGCAGCTATATTTAAATGGATAGTGGCTGGTGCCATCTCAGACCTGGTACAGTCTCAGACCTGGTACAGTCTCAGACCTGGTATTGTCTCAGACCTGGTACTGTCTCAGACCTGGTACAGTCTCAGACCTGGTATTGTCTTAGACCTGGTATTGTTTCAGACCTGGTATTGTCTCAGACCTGTTATTGTCTCAGACCTGGTATTGTCTCAGACCTGGTATTGTCTCAGACCTGGTACAGTCTCAGACCTGGTATTGTCTCAGACCTGGTATTGTCTTAGACCTGGTATTGTCTTAGACCTGGTATTGTCTCAGACCTGGTACAGTCTCAGACCTGGTACAGTCTCAGACCTGGTATTGTCTCAGACCTGGTACAGTCTCAGACCTGGTATTGTCTCAGACCTGGTACAGTCTCAGACCTGGTACTGTCTCAGATCTGGTATTGTCTCAGACCCGGTACAGTCTCAGACCTGGTACTGTCTCAGACCTGGTACAGTCTCAGACCTGGTACAGTCTCAGACCTGGTATTGTCTCAGACCTGGTATTGTCTAACGGGTCGAACCGGGTCACATAAAACGGGCTTATCAAGGTGTTTCTGCTGCTTTTATTGAGCCGAGGCTCGTAAAGCTGCTCCAGTCACAAAATAAAAATGTTGCATAAAACACAAACTTGGATTATAATCTGTATAAAACATGAATTTGGATTATAATCTGCATAAAACACGCACTTGGATTGTAATCTGTACGGAACAAAAAAACTACATTTATTGTCACAATAAGCTCCAAAATATTCAGCTTCATATAAAACTTTAACATTTTTCATTAAAAATTAAAAGTTTTCCTAAAAGCTGCAGCTCAGCTAAAACCAGGAACCATAAACTCCTGTCTGCAGTTCGTTTTAGATTTTTTTTTTTTTTTTCAACTTTTGTGCTAATTATTTAAAAAACGTGCACGAGACTGTAACTCCTGGAAACTCTTATCTCTCACTTCTGGCTGCAGACGTTGGACTTTCGCCGCCGTCAGCGGTTTTTTCCCTTCGGCGTGAACTCTAAGCATGAGGAAGGACCCGAGTCATCTGATCTTCATACATGTTGTCAAACGCAGAACAGAGAGTTTGACTTTTTGTTTCTGCACGTTCGGCTTCAGGCGTCGTGTCGGTGCGATGGTCTGAGCGCCGCGGTGCCTGAAACGCTCATCCTGTTGAGGGAAACTGAAGCCAGCAGCTTCTGATCGAGCATCAGTGGAACCACCTCTAGAGAAGCAGGATCTTTTTTGCGGAGCTTCCAGCTTTCCACAACGCCAAGGTGGAAAGAAATCAGCAATGACCGTAAAACAATGCATCTGTTGCTGCCCATGAATGTGGATAAGGTTAAAGTGAATTTCACCTAAATCATTACTTTTTCTGAAGTCATTGCTGATGTCTTTCCACCCTGGCTTTGCATTAAAAATCAGCCAGAGAAGCAGCTGTTACACCATCCTTAAATCTGGGAAGGGTTAAAAGTCATTTCGACACAAAAATTACTTTTCTAAGGTCATTGCTGATGTCTTTCCACCCTGGCTTTCGTTAAAAGTCACCTGTAAAAACAATGCCAAGGCAGAAATACATGAGCAATAACGATGTTGCTGCCCATCCGTCTGGAGCAGGTTGGTCATTTCACCCAATAATGACTTATGGTCAATGCAGATTTCCGCCTTAGCTTTGTGTTAAAATATATATTGGTATGTAAAAACATCAAGACAGAAAGAAATCAGCAATGACCTTAGAGAAGACACTGTTGCTGCCCATCAGTCTGGGAAAGGTTTTAGATCATTTCCCCTAAAGATGCTTGGCTTTATGTTAAAATACACCTGTCAAAGCAACACCAGGGCAGAAAGACATCAGCAATGACTTCCAATGCTGATCTTATGCTGCTGATTATGTCATGCTGCTCTATTCATTCATACCTGTCTGCTCACCACAGACTCATGTTCGGGCTGCTGTTGTTAGTCCGTATTGTTTTACATTATTAGTGTTGACGTATATTTTAGCGTCTTGGTGTTCGCTTGGCGTATTAGATTCTTATAAGCTGCTTATTTTTATACTTTACATTTTTGCTATTTTTGGGTGTAACTGGGACCCTGTGCACATAATTTTGTTCCACCTCATGTACCACATGATGGAAATGACAATAAAATCGACTTGAACTTGAAATGAACAGCTGTCGCTGCCCAACTGTCTGAAAGGGGTTAAAGGTCATTTCTGATGTCTTTCCACCCTGGCTTTGTGTTAAGATGCACCTGTCAAAGCAACACCAAGGAGAAAGACATCAGCAAGAACCTCAGAGAAGCAGCTGACGACACTCATCGTAAGGACAGACGTGGTTAAAGAGTCCACGTGTCCATAAACGTTCTCTAATAACTTTTGATCCGCTCAAGATTTAACAACACCTCTGCTTCGTCGCCAGATGGAGCGTCAGCTCCAAGGTCAAGGCCACAAATGAAGGTCAAAGCTTACTCAAGGTCTTAGCTTGTCCGGGTTGTTATAAACTGCTGTGCAGTAGTCTCTCGATACTTCGTGGTTCGTTTTTCGCAGATTCTCCGTATCGCAGTTTTTCACGAGTGGTGGATGAGCCATGAAATAAATAATTTTAAATTATTTTGCACCGTGTGTGAAGCGCAGCAGATCAGCTGATCTTCTCTGCCGCACACATGCAGCTTTGTGAAGGGTTAACCCTTTGCAGTCCAGATGCACCGATCGACTTTTGTCTTCCAACTTAAAACTCAAAAGTATGTCACGTCACAAAATCTAAGTGTTAAAAGTTATTTTTGATTATTTTAGAACTTCTGCGTTCAGCTGTTTCAGTGTAATTGATCAAGAAGTACATTTCTGCTCTGTGCTGCAGAGCTGAAGCTAATAAACAATCCATGCTACATGGGTTGTTCGTTTAAAATGTTACAGTATTTAAATTGTTTATTTAAGGAGGGAGATTGGGAGCAACAGGTGATGAGTGTGATTACAGCCTGACACGTCATGACAAAGTTTACTGAACTTGGAACTACTGTATCCCTACTTCACGGGTTTTCACTTATCGCTGGTGGGCGTGGCCCCTAACACCCGCGAAAAATGAGGGACTACTGTATACAGTACCCCGTTTGTCACCGGGCGTTTTGTGTGTCGTACTTGTGTTCAATGCTGATGTACATTTGGTGTTGTGCCATCCTCCAAAAGGGATTATTTATGGACATGTTCAAGGTCAAAGGTCATGAGCAGGCAATTAAAAAACACTTAAAACAATTTGTGAACCAATTCTCGTTTATGTTGACCTTTTTCTGTTGATGGACATTTTAGCTAATTTAATTGTGGGAATACAAAAAATAAAAATGAACTGAAACACTTCAGATGCGCTTCAAGTTGAACAAATGCTCCGGTCTCAGCTTTAAGTCCAACTCTTTGAATTCCTTAAACGACAGAGGGAGTTGAGCCGCTGTGGTATGTGACCTTAGAGCAGCTCAAAACTCTACATACACACCAGGAACAGACGACTCGTTGCCAATTCTTTTTATTTCAGAAACGTCACGTTACAAAGCAGTTCGACATCCTCGTTCCCACCGGAGTGATTTCAGCGTGATTACAAGCTCCTGCTTATAAAACTACAATACTGCATATTTATACACGAGTGATTAAAGCAGATGTATTCAGATTCATGCACAAATTGACAAAATCCCAAACACGACAAATACAAAACCACTTAAAAAAGACAAATATAACAGTACACTCATATATTTAAGTTTTCAATCCTGCATCAAAGTAAGGATATATTTACTACGTTAAAATGAGTTTATAAGAGCGCGTGATGTTCCTGAATCGTTTGGACGTGAAAATTAAATTCCTCGTGCGGTCGGAACACGTTTCGACCACGAGGAACGTCTTAGTTAGGACTTTGTGTGCGTTAAACAGCAGGTCGTCAATAAGGCGTTCAAAAGAAATTGGATTTATAAAATTATTCAGTCGAGAAGGAAAATTAAACTGGGCTGGAAAATATTTACTTGATCTGGTTTAAATATCGTTCACTTTTTACTTGTTTCTAATATTTCAACTTGAACGTGTATTTCAAGAAAATACAAAATGCAAAAAAAAAAAAGCCACAAATTTTTGTGAGGTACAAACAGCACTGTGCAAAAGTCCTGATCCATTCCTCGTCTCTTTGCTTTGCTTCAAGAAGCCGGCCTAAAATCTTTCAAAGCGTTTTTCTTGTTTGTTAAGCCTTTAACTCTTGACTTACAAATCAATACGGTTTCAAAAGTCTCCAGACGAATCAACAAAAATTAGTTTTACATGATTAAATTTGTAAAACAGGCACAGATCAGCTCGTCTTTTTTTCCTCCAAGATGAGATTTTCAGATGCTCTTCATCAGCTGAGTGTTGTTTTTTTTTTATGTCTCCTGCTTCTTTTCTTTATTCTCTATTTACCTGTCCGCCATGCCACCAGGGCAGTACAAGAGCCGGACGGAAACTGGGAGAAAGAGCAGAAGAGAGTCTGAAAGTGGGACCCTGTGGATGGAGACCACTTTAGAGCCAGGAACGTCTGGCTGCTGGGAAGATGAAAACTGAAGCACCGAGTGTTTTCAGCACTCGGTTTTACCTCTAGACCCAAAAGAGTCCACGTGGTTTGACTTTAAAAACATTTTTCTTGTTTCTGGACGGGTTGCTGACTCAGATCTCTGTCTGATTTTCTTGTGAGGAAGCGGGTTTTCCAGAATAAACTCAAGTGGTGCAGTCCTCGCCCACCTGATGAATATGTGCCTCTGTTTGAAACCACGATCCTCTCACCGGACGGCGCATGACCGAGGGGAGTCGGGTTGGCGGCGGGGAATAAATGTGCAAAGACCATCGAACTGGTGCCCGATTACACATTAGCTGTGTGTAATGACCGATCGCCTAAAGTGCCTGAGTAACGACAATCATGAGAGGAAGAAACGTAAAGATCATGCTAGAGAACTCAAAAATCAAAACACTTTGGTCACTTTGGACCAGAATAAATGGGTTGGGTTCTGCTCAAACATCCAGGAATGCCACGTACAGAGAACTGGTTTCCCTCTCTTCCCTGTGGCGCAGATGGACTTTGGGTAGCCGTCGCTGCGGTCGACAGACGCTCCCGTTTGTTTCATATGGCACAAAAAGACACAATACTGACGAGAAACTCACAAAAACCACCGTCTGAGAATAAATAGTTAAAAGTGTAACCCTTATCGCCGTTAAAGAGACTAGTTATGCGTTTGGTTAAATGCAACGAGCCGCTCGTCAAACGTTTATGTACAGACTATAAGGAGACGCAGCACCGGCCAACGCATCGAGAGGCGAGTCAGACGGAGCGCCGCCGTCTTCGACTCGAACCTCGGCGTCTTGATTCCCTGACGGACTTCTTTGTTCGACTTGTTCGTTAGCTGAGGGGTCCCGCGGGAACCAGGGCTAACGGGAGAAGAGATTACAGCGTCGAACCCCACCAGGATTTCCACGACGGAGCCGCAAAGAGGTTATCGATGAGACTACGAGCGTTAACGAGCAGAGCCCCGCCTTTTTTTAAAGTCGCACTACGAATTAGTTACCTGTGACTACAAGCGGACTACTCTCCCTATGCTAATGCTGGAAGAAGTGTGCTAACACTGGTTAGCATCAGGATTCTACGAGCTGTTGTGTTAGTTGGGTGAAAAAGATGCAGGGCCGGGCCGGGCCGGGCTCGTACCCGGAACAGAACAGTCTCTTTAATGGGGTTAGACGGTGGTTGGAAGTGAGGGGCTGTCGTCCATCTCCACCTTCTGCTCCAGCGAGCAGCAGAGGAACAGGCGGCTGCCCAGACTCTTGAAGGCAAACCGGAAGTACATCATGTGACCCATGGCCACGAAGGAGACGGAGATGATGACCAGCAGGCCGAAGGCCTCCGGGTTGGGGGCCAGGATCACCATGATGAAGTGCAGCAGGTCCAAGAGGTAGTTCATGGAGTTCTGGACGCCGTTGATCACGCCTCGCTCGGACTCTACCACGTTCTCCTGGATGAGCTGGGTCACGGTGAGGTCGAAGGCCCACAGACCTGCAGGGAGGACACACGGATCAGCACACCTGGGGAGGATTTTACAGCCGACAGCCGGTACAGAGAGAATCAGGCAACATTATTGGACTCAAAGGTCTCAAATACTGCTGTGACTGACATCCGGGGCACGTTCAGACCGTCTTCATTCACATTTCAAACGAAAGTCCAACCTGTGAATCTGACTGACTCGTGTTTGGGACCTCATTTTTCTGTTTTAGGAGAAGAAGTCACAAGAATAAACTCTTATTTCCTTTGGAACATTAAATGTCAGGTTAACTATTGATTGTTGGACTCTGGAGTCTCTGCTTGGGTCCAACTTCAGCTGCTTCCTGAACATTCTCACCTGAGTCAGTCAGACATAAAAAGCCCTGAAACTCAATATGAACCAGTTTTTGTTCTGACACATATTCTGACATAAAGTCAGCATCTGACCGAGCTGACTGTCAGCGACATTTGGTGTTCGAGAGGGAGACTCAGAAACGTGAGTGAGGGATCAGTTTCCTGGAGTAAGTTAGAGAGACTTGCTGTCGTGTTGCTGAAAACTGGTTCTCTTACAAAGTAGTTTCAGCTGCTTGGATCCAGGTCTTGGGTTTTCAGTCATGACTACGGGTGATGCTGTAGCATAGTCAAGATCAGTAATTTAAGTGATGTTTTACCAGACTGGAGCAGAGACTCATTTCAAACCTGGAGGGAGCGTTCCACCCAGTTTCCAAAGATCTAAACATTTATTTTGTTCATGTTCATGAACTTTCAGTAAATTTTGGACGAATTGATGCAAACATCAAGCAGCCAGTGAACCAGGCTGCAGAAGATTAGAAGCAAGTCTGACTCTTTGGGAGTCAAATAAAAACTGAGGGTTGGACCAAAGTTAAAGTTTGAGAAAAATATTTATTTTTTTATTTTACCTGAGTGAATTTTACTCACCAATTCTCGCAGCGATGACGCCGGCAAACAGCAGACTGACAGACATGTAGGACTGCAGGGGGGGCAGTTCCTGGGCTGGTGGAGTCGTCGTCGTCGTGGCGTTCAACCCGGTGATGATGTGGTCCGCCTCAGGCAGGGCCTGCTCCCCCATAAGGTGGGCGTAAAGGTCCTGGAAGGGCGAGACGCTGAGGTCGAAGGGACTTCCGGGAGCGAAGACGGAGAAGACGCACAGCATAAGGCAGGAGAGCTGGATCATGCCAGAGATGAAACCCGTACGGATCAGGCCGCACTTCTTGCGGACCCAGGTGAAGGCGACTGTGCCGCAGATGCCCGAGATGGCGGAGGCCCCCATCAGCAGGCTGAGGACGGAGCCGTTGAGGCCCTGCGTGTAGGCGAAGCCGGTGGTGATGCAGTCGAAGCCAAGCACGGTCATGTAGAGGAAGGCCAGGGACATGCCGGCGAAGAAGATGTCCTGGTTGTAGTAGGACACC
Organism: Hypsolebias longignatus; assembly: GCA_031762435.1. Taxonomy (NCBI): domain Eukaryota; kingdom Metazoa; phylum Chordata; class Actinopteri; order Cyprinodontiformes; family Rivulidae; genus Hypsolebias; species Hypsolebias longignatus. Next base: position 6,386,811 of record JARVGV010000280.1, on the reverse strand, counting down.
CAGCCGGACTTAAAGGTGCGCAGGTGCTCGGACACCTGGTAGCAGCAGCCGCGCTCCTTGGACGAGTTGAGGGCGTTCGCCGTCACCACTTGGTTCATCAGAGGCTGAGACGACTCCTCAGGACTCTGACCGTTCTCTGAATCTGTTCGATCAAAGAATGGATCGACTGATCAAAGCGTTCATGCAGAATAAATGGAAAAGTTTCAAAAATATATGAAGTTAATAAAAATGAAGTAAATTTGCTTTATTACTGCATCAACATCCATTTACGACCATTCTGTTACTTTTAGCCTTTAGCTAGCCTTTTGTTGCTTTAAGATTCTAGCAAGGCTTGATGCTTTTAGCTAGCCTTTTAGCTTTGAGCTAGTGTTTTGCAACTTTTGGCTCTTAGCTAGCATAGCTGTTCTTTTAGCTAGTATTTGGGAACTTCCCCAACTCAGTTTCAGGGTTCAGAGTTGTCCGGGTTCAGGAGGTTCTGGTACCTTTCTGCGGGCTCAGCTGTTTTAGCTCTTGCTGCTCCTTCTGTCCGGCTTTCACAGCCAGAGCCGGCGTCTTCTGGTAGACCTTCCACAGCAGAGCGTACTCCACGCACATGGAGCACAGGTTCCAGCCGGAGATGAAGCCGCAGCCGATGAAATGAGAGCCGAAGGCCATTATCTGGCCCACCAACATGGGCGCCAGGATGTTGGTGAGCTGGTCGATGATCCGAACTGTGGCGTTCATGTCTGTTTGAGGTGGAAGAGAACGCAGGTCGGTTCATTTCTTTCCAGAGTGTCAACGGGTTCAATGGGAGTACTGTAAATCTTTTAAACGGCTTATAACAATCTGGAGGAAACTGAGGGGTATAAACAGTGGAAAACGAGACTGAGTCAGCAGCAGAGGTTCAAAGTCCGCCCCACTGAGGATGTCTGATAACACGTCACCGTGTGAAACCAGCACCGGACTGGAAGGAAACCCTCACCTGCCAGACTGCTGCTGTCCTGACCCGCCACCACCACCACCCAGTCCCTCTGGATGGTGATGGAGGTTGCCGTGCTCGCCAGGTTGGCAATGTTGGCGATGGTGATGACCAGAATGTAGCAGGTCGTCTGAAAAGAAAAAAGAAAACATCTTTATTACTTTGCCATAAAGGCCCTCCTACAGGACTAAAGAGAGTCCTGCAGGACTAGAGAGAGTCCTGCAGGACTAGAGAGAGTCCTACAGGACTAAAGAGAGTCTTACAGGACTAGAAAGAGAGTCCTACACTAGAGAGAGTCCTGCAGGACTAGAGAGAGTCCTACAGGACTAAAGAGAGCCTTACAGGACTAAAGAGAGTCCTACAGGACTAAAGAGAGTCCTGCAGGACTAGAGAGAGTCCTGCAGGAATAAACTGTGACCTACTGGTCACATGTCAAACAAAAAGTTTGTGCAAGTCCCAAATGACTATACAGTATCTAGTTTTACAAGTAAGTTTGACCTAAACTCAATGTAAAATAAAAGTTATCCTGATGCTGCTCAATAATACAGATAGGAAAGTCCAGCAAAGTTAAGTCAGGTCCTCTGGACAGATTCTTTTTTTTTTATTATTGTTGAAATGTTTTGTCTTTAATCCAAAAGACTTTTGTCTTGTAAATAGCATCTTCTCATAGTGGATCAACCAGTTTGCTGCTGACAGCCAAAACTAGTTGTTCACATGATCAAGGAGTACCATTAGCCTAACAATCGATCATTAGCACCTGATGGTTGTTTGCTATTCACGGAGGACTGAGTGATACTAGCAATAACAACATTGTAGGAGTGGGACAGTTGAACCCGGAGGCCTCCACCTCTGTTCAATGATGGACGGTTTCTTTTCACAAAGATGGCCTCCTTTACTCCTCTCTCAAACCATCGTTCCTCTCTATCAAGGAT
>JARVGV010000280.1:6363707-6375399 GCA_031762435.1 Hypsolebias longignatus | reverse complement strand
GCTGTTAGACTCATGAACATCTAACCAGAACAATCACTGTGAAATATCACATCATGTTGCTGCTGATCTGTTTCATGCTGCTGATCTGTTTCATGCTGCTGTGTTCATGTGTGCTCAACTGCTCACACAGACTCATGTTCGTGCTGCTGTTGGGCATATTGTTTTTATTCAATAGTGCTTAGTGTGTTTTAAGTTAACATTTTTCTTAGTTCATATCTTGGATATTATTCCCGTTTTCCTTTAACATTTTATTGTTGGGTGTAACTGGGACCCTGTGTGCACCATTTCGTTCCACCTCATGTACCACATGTGATGCGAATGACAATAAAGAATCTTGAATCCTTGAATCAGGCAGAAAAAAAGCTCCTTAACTCCGAGAGGAACCAGAGTTGTGTCGACACAAAACGGACAACAAAATATAAATGGGATCTTTAGGCTTCTCGGGACCAGCAGCTCATCAGAAAGACACAATTTACTTCAAATTTTAGGTGAAATCTATAAAAAACCAACAATAACTCAGTTTGACTGAATCTGAGCTGAAATCTTGATCTGTTGTTCCCAACGCTTTTCAGCTTCCACCTACAAAATAAAAGCTGCAGACTCACATTTCTGATATTTGCTGATTAAAATATGTAAAACCTTGTTAATAAGCCAATTACCTAGCCTTGTCAAACATAATATGTTTTATGCATTTACAACTTTTTTTTAATCTCTCTGTAACAGTTAAAGTTAATCATGCTATTAGGGATTTTTTTAAAAGTTGATTTAATTTTCATAGGCCTGCTTGTTGCTTGATGAACCAAGATTTTCTCTTTCTGTTTCTTCAATTAATCTGTTGTACATAGATTTTATTTTATTTTTAGGTCTAAAACAATTTTTATCCTTAATCTGTCCATTTTTCTCAAACTTCACATCATCCCAAGAGTTGTCAAGCTTAGGAAAATCCTCTTTCCTGTGTGTCAAACTGTTTTATTTTGTGTTTTTTGAATTAATTTTTTTTTTTTTTTTTTACAGATTTAACATTTTTTAAAAAGGGATCTGTTAGGGATTTTGCAACTAAAATCTACAAAAAGCTGGACTGACCTTAAAATACAATTTCAGAAGTTTCCATCACATGAGCATGGAGTAACTTTCTCAGATTCTGGTGTCCAGTTTCTTTAAGTTCCTCATATTTTCCGGGTCTGAAACTCGACCTGCGGTGTTGTTTCAGTTCTGAGAACTCACCACTTCTTTATCTTTAATTAAAGACAAACTGAATACGTTCCAGTCTTTGTGCTTTTATATTCGCTAATTAGTTAAATTATTATATTTTTGGCCCACATATTTATCATATTTATATATTTTATTAAAGTTTAATGTTAAACCCACCCTGTGAGGATATAAATAAGACGTAGGGAGGTGCCAGCGGCAGGTCGGACTGCTCAGTGCTGTCTCATGGCATGAAGGAGCAAAACTGTCAGCGCTAAGCAGCATAAGCACATATTTTGAGCCCAGAGACAACAATAGACACGCGTGTCCCTTTGAGATCTATTCAGGGCCGACACAGAGCCGTGATCCGGCTGAGAGCCTGCACACAGCGAGCTGGTACAAACAGATTAGTGGGCCGGTGTGTCAGCCGGCCCGGCTCATCGCGGTCAGACGGCTGCTCTGTCATTTTGTGGCCGTGTGAGCTGCAGGTACGTCTGCACACAACAAGCCGTGTTTACGAGCGCTAAATCTGTACCTGGAGGATAAAAATACGAAAATGACCGGCCTCCTGCGGCCTCGCGCTCACAGGCCGCAGCCAAAGGGAGGATGTAGAATCCCACCTGAACCATTTACAGCAGCTTATTCATCCATTCTTTGAGCATTTCGTGAGCTGTTGGGGACTATTGCAACAGAGCTGCGAGGGCTTTTTTTTAATTTAAAGTGGCTTGAAGCCGCTGAGGCTCATACCTGTAACACCTGAGTGACCAAAGAACAGCCGAAACAGCGATGATGATCACCTTTACCCATTTGTGAAACACAACAGCACTGCGGTCTTATTGTTTCTGTGGATATCTGCCACTTGCCCGGGGCTAAGACTTTGATACACGCCTGAGAAGAATAAACATCAAAGGTCACTGTCTGGCTGTGACAACATGGTCACTGTTCCCAAAATGAAAGGCAAACATCTGACAGCTGGTTCAGATCAATACATCTCTGCAGCTGGGCGAGCAGCAAAGCAGCTGTTTGACCCAAAATCAACATCTGGGTCAACTGGAGTTGCACCTGCAGACCAACACAAACCAAAAACAAGCTGCTGAGAGGAATGCTGCTGGTTTGAATTCCTGAGGAGACGATTGCTTTTGCTGCCCTTTCTAGAACTGCTGTTCAGGGGACTGAAATGACGCTCAACTCCTTTTGGTTTGAATTAAAACAGAAATTAAACATATTAAAGTGCAATGTTTGGTTTAAAGCAGGAAAATGTAAGGTTGCAGAGTAAAGGAACCAAGACGAGTGTCAGCCAAATTAAAAATAACTTATCTGTCAGTGGTGTTTCCCACTTTAGTTAATTGAAAAAGCTAATTTTCTTATTTAAATAAGATTTTAAGAATAATATTTTTAAAATAAGACTCTAGGCTTGAAGTGTACTTGTTAACACATGGAATGATGACAGACCTGCATGGAAGGGACGGATTTTTCTTAAAATACACCAAGATAGACAGACGAGATTAAAACAGAAAGCCAAAAACAGAAAAATGTGGAAAATATTAAGAGAGATGGAGTAAATGAACTTGTGTTTTTTAGTTATTTGTTAGTAATTGATCTGTTATCACTCATTGTTTGACGCCTGTGTCAAGTTTCAGACACAAAATTGAAAATAATAAGTAGAAGTACAGTACTGTATGTACTTGTGTTTTTAGCTCAGGTTTTACAAAAAAAAAATAAAAAAAAAAAAGGAAAAAGAATTCCTGTGGGAGGAAGTGACGTCACAATTACCCCAACTTCCGCTCGCTCGCCCACAATTTTTTTTAACTGGTTAACATAGTACCATGGTCATCAATTCTTTTTTTCTTTAAGTGAGTTTAAATCGGATTTAAACTCATTTTTGACCAAAATGTCTTCAAAAGTCAGCGATAATTTGACTGAACAGTCCGCACTAAAGGAGGAACTGAATAAAAAGGTTTGTAAAATAATTTCCCGTGGCTAATGCTAATCATGCTAACACGGAGCATGCAGAGAAACGTTCTGGCGCTGTTGGCAGCTTTACGTTGTGGGTTTTTTCACTTAAGTAAATAAATATCGTGTAAATTTTGTTTTACAGATCAAAGAGCAGAAAGTTGTCTTGGACGAGCTCTCCAATCTGAAGAAAAACAGGGTGAGGACTTGAAAATTGACCATTTTAACCACTTTTATGGCATCTAAATCACCAAACTGGTTCCAGTTAAAGAAAAAGTCGCATTACACAGACACAGTTCCTTTGTAAAACCTTAATTATTTGTAATAAAATAGAAAAAGAGGAATGTCACTCTTATGTGCATATTAAGTTTAAACCAAGCTCTACTTTTATTGGTTAAATTTGAATTGGATTTTAAAATACAACAAAAATAGGCAATCTTTAGCATGTACCTTCCTTTAGACACAATCAAGATAAACCAGACATTGATTAGGATGGTCAAATAAATGCTAGATGACTCCATAGAGAATTTACTTGGTTTTGAATATTGTTTTTGATTTTAGAAAATATAAGATACAATATAAATAATCTGATCGATTGTGGGTTTATTGTAAAAAAAAAAAAAGACTAAAAGCTCATTGTTGCATTTCCTTGTTATTGTCTGTCAGAATAATATCTCATTAATGAAGATTTTAATAAAATCTTCAAAGTAATCTCTGGATGTACATCTACAACTGATTAACTACCGGTAACCTGAATCAAGATGGCAGCGACTAATCCTTTGCAAACAAAAAAAATGTCCACAGCTCAGTCAATTTTACTGCTATTGAGTTAAAGTTTCTTGTGGTAATAACTGAGAGTCATTCATAACACAAACTGAGCATTAACGGCTCACATAAGGTTATAGTTTACAACTTTTACACAGAGGGCAGCAACAAGGTCTTGTCAAATCATTTGTTTACAATTGTTATAGGACCAGCACAGAAATCACCAGCATTGTACCTAATATGTTGTTACAATGATCTTTAAATTAATGTATTAAGTTTAAAACAATGCTTTAAGAATGCATATTCTCATCTGTATTTTTGTACTTTTTGTGACTTTATTTATTTTTTTCAGAAAGTCTACATCCAACAGAGGAACAGTAATATTTTCTTTCTAGCTGACAGAAGTCAGACTCTGAGTTTGTGCAAAAGTAAGTCACCGTAAATTGTTTTCTGTTTTTATTTAAATGATTGTTCAGCAGATAAATGAGTTGATTTATTTGCAGATGATCTGGATAATCTGAAAAGGGATCTGCAGAACATTTAGGACATCAACCATGTGCGGCATCTTTTGTCTGCTGAGTCTGTCGGGCGCTCGCTGTGAGCTCGACAAAACCATTTGTAAGTCTCTGCAGAGACGAGGACCTGACTCGAGCCGTGATGTGGCAGTTATGGGTCCAAACTCCAGCTACTGGTGTTTATTTTCAGCCCACCTTCTTCACATGAGAGGCCTCTTTACCCCTCAGCCCGTTCAGGACGACGCCGGAAACATCCTCATGTGGAACGGAGAGATTTTTGGAGGCTTGCCGGTGATGCCAGAGGAGAATGACACTGACGTCACCTGTCGGAGGTTGTCCACCTGCAAGACTCCTTCAGAGATCCTCTCAGTCCTGTCGGCCATCCAGGGGCCGTGGGGGTTGGTTTACTACCAAAGAGCCGAGGACTTCCTGTGGTTTGGCAGGGACTTCTTCGGCCGGCGGAGCTTATTGTGGAAGTTTGAAGCAGAAATCTTGACCCTAACTTCGGTCGCAGTTCAAGTTTCTGATGAATCAAACTGGAAAGAAATCCCAGCTGTCGGTGTCTTCAGGGTCGACCTGAAGGAAACTGCACGCTCAGGCTCCATGAGCTTCAAAGTTTTTCCCTGGACTTACACAGGAAGTTGCCAAACGTCTCTTTGCAGTCAGAACCTACAGGAGTCTGTTCCCAGCGGCTGCAGTGCGGTTATGAACCAAGCGGGTCTTGTCCTCAACTCTCCAGTTTGTCCACTGAACGTGTCCCTTCCAAACCCGGTACTAAGGACAGAGACTCGGTCAGATTCAGGTCTATCTGTGGAGGATCTGTTGAGAAGCAGAGAGAAACCTGTTGAGGTGGATCGTCTGATTGATGTTCTCAGTGACGCAGTGAAGAGGAGGGTCCAGCCTCGTCCCTACAGGCCAGAAGACGACCCGCCTTCCAATGACTCTGCAGATGTTGCAGTTCTGTTCTCAGGGGGGATCGACTCGATGATCCTGGCTGCGTTAGCGGATCGTCACATTCCTGCTCACCAACCGATCGACCTTCTCAACGTTGCCTTTAGGCTGCAGGAGCCCGAACAGCAGAAGAAGACTACAGAGAAACCAGCAAAGGACAAAAACATGTCCTCAGATTCCAGGACCGACTGGGCCCAAACGTTCAACCACTTCAACGTTCCGGACCGGCTGACCGGACGAGCCGGTCTGAAGGAGCTACAGGAGCTGAATCCTGAGAGGCGGTGGAGGTTCGTTGAGATCAACGTGACTCAGGAGGAGCTGCAGACGATGAGACAGGAGAGGATTTGTCATCTGGTCCATCCCCTGGAGACGGTGTTGGACGACAGCATCGGATGTGCCGTGTGGTTTGCCGCCCGGGGTGCGGGGGTCGAAGGTCAGAGACCCTTCTCATCATCGGCAAAGGTGATTCAGACTCCAAGGGCTTTTTATTTAATGTGAATGAGTCCCAGAGGCTCAATGGGACTAACTGTATAAATAAAGGATGAATGAATTTGAGTTATTAAGAAAAAGCTGCGTTAAATACTGTTAACTCAGAATTAATCCTCAGAACCAACGCTCTTGTTTGTCGGCTGCAGGTAATCCTGACGGGAATCGGAGCTGACGAGCAGCTGGCAGGTTACTCCAGACACAGAGTCCGGTTTAATACATCGGGACTCGAAGCACTGATCCAGGAACTGGACATGGAGCTGGGCAGGATTTCCTCCAGGAATTTGGGCAGAGACGACAGAGTGATCGGAGACCACGGGAAAGAGGCCAGGTGGGTGTTGAACTGAGCTTAACCGAGTTAAAGGGATGGTTCTTTGAGTGTAGACGACAGAGTCAGGAGGTAACGTACACAAGACCCGGAGTGAATTGAAGATTTAGGACCCGTCTTTAAACCAATATTCACCAACAGTTAAACTAAGAAGAATGTATAGATTATAAATTAGATGTTTTGTCTGAACTAATCTGAGGCAACGGGTGTTTATAATCTTAAAAACTGCCAAATTTGAAAGAAAAACCCAAAGACGTGCAGGAAGTCAGAACCTTTGACGAAGTACGGCTGCTTTCAAGAATATAAACTCATGGAATGCATATCGCCTGCTGCCTTCGTGGCAGTTTTAACTAAAACATATTTTGACGTGAAAGCATGAAGCTGTTTTAATCAAACCAGTAAATGACGTTAAGTAAGCTCTCAGAACGAGGGCTGGGGCGACTCTCGACTACTACCACACCAGGTTTCAGTTCAGTTGAGCTGTAATTCCAAAGGCATCAACAGAAATAATGAGAAGAACAGAAATCTGTTTTAAAATTAGATTTTTATTCGTCTTAGGACCAGGCTCCAACCCCTACAGGTGTTTGGATGATTTGTTTGTTCATACACAAAAATAAAACAATAAACTTCAGACGTGCCCAAAGATCAAACCGATGCGTCGGCGGGTGAGGTTTCAGGTATTTCAGTGGTTTTCCTCCGTTCCTGCAGGTTCCCCTACCTGGACGAGGAGGTGGTGAGCTTCCTGAACTCCCTCCCCGTGTGGGAGAAGACCGACCTGTCGCTCCCCCGTGGCGTCGGAGAGAAACTCCTCCTCCGACTGGCAGCCAGGCGGCTGGGCCTCAACCAATCCGCCGTCCTGCCCAAGAGAGCCATTCAGTTCGGCTCCCGCATCGCCAAGATGGAGGACCGGCGTGAAAAGGCCTCGGACAGATGCACCAGACTCCACGCCGATTAGATGATTTTTAAATAATCTGGGTTGATTCAAGATTCAATTAAAAAAAATCTTGAAGATTTTTGCTCCAGTTTCCTCTAAATCATGTATGATTTTACATCTGGGAGCTTCTCCCTGAAGTACAGGTCGCACTCGACGTACGAAGGCAGGTTTCCAACATCGAAACGCCCCAAAATCTGATGGACGTACACCGGTTTCCTGAGGAGGAGACGCACGACTTCAGATCAGACCCTGAAACTGATCAACACTGCAGAACCAGCAGAACTCACCTCTGAATGAGCCAAGACACAAAGTTCCCAGGAGCGTCTTTCTCTTCGATCGGAGCGTCCTGCAGAGACGGGACAAGAAAGTTCTGCTTGAAATTTTTTTTTTTTTAACTCACATCTTAGGTTTTTTAATTTACCTTCTTTTGTTGAAGGAAAACGTCCAGCAGAGGAAGACTCTCCTCTGAAAGTACGTAAAAACACGGACACTGGAACAGAAACACAAGATTATTTGACGGGTGGAGAGTTTTAAACCAAATAAATGCTTTAAAAACAAATTAATTAACCTGCTGTTTGTCCACAGAGATGAAACACGCTAATATTTTTAATAAAATAAGAGATTTAAAAGTTGATGTGATCCGTCTGTTTTTACAGTTTAAGAGACAAAAACTTTACCGTGAACAGATAAACGCGTTTCACCTGAAGGAATCAAACAGGAAGTACTGACTGGTAAAATTTGGAACGGTTTTTAGATTTTTGTCAAAGAACTGAAAACAGCTGAAACATTTCACCAAAGAAGCTGAAACTAAGTTAAAGTTTGAACAGAGAACAAAAACAGCCAGGTCTCTCTTGTACATGAGTCCTTGAGGCTCAATGAGATTAACCTGCCTAAATAAAGGTTGAATGAAGGAAAAAAGGCTAAACAGAAGCATGCAGCTAAAAGATAAAAAAGGAGCAAAACAGTAGCTAAAAGCTGGAAGTAGCAGACCACTGACTGAAAATGTAGCAGGTGCTAAAGATAGAAGTTGAAAGTAACAACATGGCTTAAAAGCAGAACAGTAGCTAGTGATCTTATTTGCAGATTAATATTTCAAAAACTAAGCACAAGATTACTGAAAGATGATGAAATTATTATTATTGACATGATATGCAGATGATGTGGTCCTATTGGCTTCATCAGGTCGTGATCTACAGCTTTCGCTGGAGCGGTTCGCAGCTGAGTGGGACGCGGCCGTGATGAGGATCAGTTCCTCCTAACCGAGGTCATGGTCTTGAGCCAGAAAAGAGTAGAGTGCCCCCTCTGGGTCATGGGAGGAGGTCCTGCCCCAAGTGGAGAAGTTTCAGTATCTTGGGGTTTTGTTCACGAATGAAGGAAAAATGGAACGTGAGATCGACAGGCGGATAGGAGCAGCGTCTGCAGTATTGTGGACTCTGTACTGGTCCGTTGTGGCGAAGAGGGAGCTGAGCTGTAAGGCAAAGCTCTGTACTGGTTGGTCTACGTTCCCACCCTACCTGTGGTCATGAATTCTGGGTAGTGACCAAAAGAATGTGATCATGGATACAGGCAGTTGAAATGTTTCCTCTGCAGGGTAGCTGGACTCTTCCTTAGAGATGAGGTGTGAAGTTCAGCTATCAGAGTGTGGAGATCATGATAAGGCGCAGGAGGGAGCTTCTCCCTGCACCTAATGATTTAGCAGTCGCTAAATAATTTAAAATAATTTATTTTAAATAAACAATCCATGCCGCTTGTGCAGCTCATCCATCAATCAGACAATTGTGTGTCCAATCTTACTTTGAAATACCGCGATGAGTCCACGAAAGTCAAAATGCGAAGAGGGACTACTGTAAGAAAATGAAATTAGGCAAATAAAGCAAATTTAAGAGGTTTTGAAAGAACCAAAAAGAGCTCTGTATTATGGTGAAAATATTTAAATAAAGTTAAATATTTTGAAAATCTTGTTTCAGCTGTTCCCTCTTCAGGGGTCTCCACAGGGGCGAGTCCTCCTCCATCTCAATCTGTCCTCACTCCAACTACTGTACCTCCATGTCCTCTCTTAACTGCATCATCTCCTCTTTGTCTTTTTCCTGGCAGCTGCATTTCTAACATCCTTCTACTATAATAGCCACTGTCCCTCCTCTGGACATGTCCAAACTACTGTCCCTCCACAGGACACAACCAAACCATCTCAGTCTGGCCTCTCTAACTTTATCTCCCAGTTGTTCAACCTCTGCTACACCTCCGATGATCTCATTCCTAAGCTTATCCATCTTGTCACTCCTAAGAAGAACCTCATCTTCACTTATGCCACTTCCAGTTCTGTCTCCTTTCTCATCTTTCATTCTCTTCATTCATTAGCTCCTCAAAGTACTCCTTCCATCTTCCCATTACACTCTCCTCACTTGTTGGAACATTACTATTCTTATCTTTACCAAGCCTAACCTGCTGCACATCCTTTCCAGCCTGATCCCTCTGTCTTGCCAATCGATACAAGTCCTTTTCGTGCTCTTTAGTGTCCAGCCTCCCATACAACTCATACACCTTCTGATTTGTCTTTGCTACCTCCCTCTTTGCTCTACATTGCATCTCCTTATTTCCCCGTCTCCTCTCTTCAGTCCTCTCGCTGTCATTTATTCTCGGCTAACCTCTTTCTTTGAACTCCTCACAACATTCTTCCTTCTTCAGCTTCCACCATTTGGTCTTCTCTGATTTTACTCTTTTTCTCTTCTTCACTGCAACAGTCATTCTACACACAACCATCCGATGCTGTCTGGCCACGCTCTCCCCTGCCACAACCTTACAGTCTCCCTCAGTTTCCTCTTCTACACAGAATGTACCTGCGTGCTCCTGCCTCCACTCTTATCAGTCAAAGTACAAAGGTTACAGAAACCAGAAGTCACAGCAGCCATCTCCTCAATGAGCCGAACGTTTTGATTTATGAACAGTTACATCATAACAAAGTTCGCAGAAGAAGAAACCACCGGTAAACAGCGGTGTGAACAGTGACTCAGCGTTCACACGGTTTATGCTGACTTCGTGTTCTCTGTGTAAACCTGATCTGGTATCTGTTCTGGTTCTCCATCCCGGTGAACTTACGGCTCTCCTGGACTCCGTCTCTGAAGGAAGAGGTTTCTCCTTCATGCAGACGACTCGAAGGTCTCCGTTGACCTCCAGGATTCCATATTTCTGTGTTTCTGCAGAGACAGCGTGAATTAACGCAACAAATCGAGACCAAAGGACAAAACAGAGAACAAATCTCGTACCTTCGTCTCTGCAGGGGTACGACAGAATCAAGCAGCCGTCTCCACACTTCGCCTGAACCTCAGAGAATCTCTGCTGGACTTCACGAAGGCTGAAGTCCTCCTTGAAGAGCGTGTCTCTGAAGAAAGATGAGTCGGGAGAAACTTTAAGCCACACTTCTTGTTTAACGTCAGAAACTTACCCTCCGACGACGACGACGTGGTCCTGGATGGTGAAATGTTGGACTGCAAGCTGCAGGCAGGCCACGGCTCCCAGACGTTCCTGAAACAAGAACATTTACCGTCTCTAACAATCTGAAATGATCAAAGCCTTGTTACATGTTTTTATTGGTTGTAAATATTTACGTCATTGCTTCTTGTTTGATCGCTGAGGATCTGGACGTTTCTAAAACCTGCAGCCCATTCTTCAAACGCAGCCCGGTACAGAGCGTTGGTCTGTGGAGGTAAACGGCATTAATTATTCTGGAGCGATCAAAACTCGTCAAGAAGTCCAACTTTCAGACGTCCGACTCGACTCCGGTTCATTTATTCAGCTCCAATTTACAACAGACTTCACTGGGAACCAAACGGAAAACAGGCCCAGTTTAAACCCAGTCAGACTCGCTGGGCTCATTTAAGCCTTCCCACATTCACTCCAATTCAATAAAACTTTAATTTATTCCAGTTTAATCTAATCCAGTTGAAAATTATGGTATTCCACGTTGTTTTTTTGTCAGAAAAACAAAAACTAGTCCAATTTAATCCTGTTTGAACTGAATGCACTACTTTTAAATTTTAATAAAAATCTATACCAATGCTTTCAAATTAATTTCTAATCTGCGCTGTTTAAATTATTCTGTTTCAGTTTAATTCAATGTAACTGGATTAGTGCTCGAATCTAAATCAGACAAATCCATTCAGTTTATTACAGTATCAATAATAAAAACAGCCCGATTCAGTCCTGTTGATTTGATTTTTGTGAGTTGTTTTCTTCCAAAGTCACGAGAACACGTGCAAGAAAAATGTTTCACGTGTTTACTTGTGCTCATGCGAGAAAACTTTTTTTATTGACGTGCTTTTAATTCAAATTCATAAAAGATGTATATGAAACTCTCCTGCTGCCCTTGGGTCAAAGTTACCCACAAGTCCTCAGATTTTTTTAAACAAACTTCATGTGTGAAAATGGTGGGAAAGATTAGTGAGGGTGAAGTCTGGAAAGCTCTGAAAAGAATGAAGAAGGGGAAGGCAGTAGGACATGATGATATACCAGTGGAGGTTTGGAAATGTCTTGGAGAGATGGCAGTGAGGTTTTTGACTCAAATATTTAATGGAA
>JARVGV010000280.1:6350863-6363607 GCA_031762435.1 Hypsolebias longignatus | reverse complement strand
CCAGGAAGTTGGAAAGATTAGTGAGGGTGAAGTCCGGAAAGCTCTGAAAAGAATGAAGAAGGGGAAGGCAGTAGGACATGATGACATACCAGTGGAGGTTTGGAAATGTCTTGGAGACATGGCAGTGAGGTTTTTGACTCAAATATTTAAATTAATAAAAATTAAATTAATTTAATTTTTTAATTAATTAAATTAATATTTAATAAAAAGATATATTTCACATGTCACATGTAAATCTAACTTTTACATGTACAAACCTGAGTTTCACATGTGCAGTTCATGTGTTTTCTGTAAAAATAGTTTTGTAACTTTACGGTTTATTTCCGGGGGTTTCTCATGTGACAGAAGAACTTACCACGACATAAATACAGTCCACGGAACCGGCGGCGGTCAGAGCCCGAACCCAGTAGGTTATCAGCGCGCACTGACCCACCGGCAGCAGCGGCTTCGGGATGCCCGCCAGGTGAGCGAACCTTCCGGTTCTGTCCGAGCTGACATCCCGCTGCAGCCTGGTCCCGTAACCGGCGGCGAGGATTACAGCTTTCATATCAGTTCTCTGAAGCGGGAGAAGCACCTGTAGGTTTTAAATCGATGGTACCAGAAAAATAAAATCCCAACAAAAAAAAGAGTCCAAAGTTCGTTTTCTTCTTTGGGTTTATTTCAGTCATAACTAACTCTTCTGCCGCCTACTGGACAGTAAATAAAATTTAAAAAAAGAAAACCTGACGTAATCATACTGCGACAGACAAAAGTTAAAAAAAAAAAAATTAAAAGCGCATCCTACACAAAATTAAACCAAATTTAACGCCTGTTAGGTAAAACTAAATAAAGTACTGTATATCTTATTTGAACACGGCCGCGTGCTCGACGTCTTGCAGGGAAGCCACTCAAAGCTTTCCTAAGGGTCGCCGAATTATGACGTCACAGCCAGTTCTAAGATTTTGACAGAACATTTGTAGTTTACTTTTTATAGACGTTTATTTTTTAAAAACAAGTTTGCATACACAAATACGTTAATAAAAATGTATTAGTGACATTTTTTAACTTCTCAACAAACGAGAAGTTTTAAGTTACGGTAAATTGATTTTCTCTTTAGTTTTAAACCTACACAAAATACTCAATAGAAAATTTGTTACATTTACTTTTGCATTCAATTTTATTTATGTACTATTTCATATTTTCCCATAATTTTTTTCCATTCCTGAAATATTTGAAACAATGACATTTTTTTCTTTCGTGCTCGGCTGCTGCTCATCCAGCAGATTTAAATTGACGACATATTGTGTGTTAAACAGTTGATTCTTTCATGATATTTTAATGTGACTTTAGATCAGCGACAGATGAAACAGAACTTCTTCTAAACAAGCAACTGGATTTTATTTTCTGAATTCGTTTTCAACATGAAGGCATAAAAAAATGCTTTTATAAACAACTATTTTCTCACGATTTGTTTTTTCAACAAAACAAAAACTGGTTAGAAATCTTGTGGGCTGTCTGGAGAGGACAACTCTACTCCACGTCCTCGCCGCCACTTTCAGCCTCTGGTTCTGGGAGGCTGGTTTCAGGCTCTTTGACAGGCTCTTGGGGATCCGACGGTTCGGGGGTCTCGTCCATCAGTTCCTCGGCTGGTTCTGAACGAGGTGTCGGAGACTCGGCAGGTTTCTCTAAGTCCACCTGAAAAAACAAACAAACAAAAAAAAAAAAACAATTTAATCTGACTAAAGCTAAATATTATGCTATCTTCACCTGGTGTTAAAAGAGCAAATTACAAAATCAACCATCCTGACATTTGTGAGTAGTAAATATCCGACCTGTTGTGGATAACAAACGTTAATGGCTTCAGTTTGAAGAAACCGTATGTCAAATTAGGACAAATGTCCCACTGATGTCACCGGTTTGCTGAAGCTGCCATGTTGGATTTTGGAACAAGCGTTTGGGCGTTAGCGATGCGGGAATTTAAACCCCACCTACTTTTCTGCACTCAGTTGTCACATGACCTTTATTTAAAAACATGAAATAAATTACAGATGTTAGAAAATGAATAATTGAACACAGACAAAGAGGTGGGATTTAAAATTGAAAAGTGACCCTCCAGCTTCATCCTCCGGGTCAGAGGTCATCCACATAAGTCTTCGGGAGGAGCAGAGTCTACGACTGAGTGGTCTGCTCAAAAGCAAAATGAATCTGTCTTTTCAAACGGCTCAGATCTCAAAAATTTCACATTAGTTCCCCAAAAAATACTTTCGAAACGCTTCTGTTAATTTCACACGACACGGTTCTTCACGTAAACTTGGTTGTTAGCAGGTGCTAGCTGTAGCATGCCTGTGTCAGAAAATGCTAAACGTTTCTGCTGAAATATTTGTGGTGTTGAAGATGGGAGTTGTTTTTTGTGTCTGTGGCTCAGAGAAGCTTCAGCTCACCAGTGAATCATTATCAGGAGCTTCCTCTTGAACCGCCGGTTCAGCCTCTTCCTGCTCCATTGGCTCCTCCTCATCTTTCGTAACGATCGGTTCTTGGCGCGCCTGTACCTCCGGTTCTTTTGGATCCATGGCGGGAGGTTTGCCCACAGCCGCATCTACTGGAATGGGTTCCACCTGAAACGTCACAGAAAACTACAGAATTACTGTTGATCAAACACAAGCTAGGAGCGGTTTGAGCAGAACCATCGAGTACCTCTTTCTCCACAATGGGCTCCGCGGGCTTCGGCTCGGGTTTATTTGCTTCCAGGACCGACATGATGGAGGCCGGTATGTGCGCTTGCTGTTACGGATTAAAAACAGTCGGATTACGAGGACGTTTCTGTGAAAAAACACGAGGCTGGGACAGAAACGAGGACCTGCTCTGACCTGGTGGGGGGTGAAGGAGAGGACGTGCTGCAGGAGAGGCGCTCTCATGTCCGGGCTGCGCTCAAAGATGCTCTTCAGCGGCGCCGCTGGCAGCTGGAGCAGCACGCTGTAGGACTGAGGCTTCGTCCGCTGGCAGCACTTCACAAAGCCCTCCCACACCTTCGGATACTTCCACACCTGCGAGGGAAAATCTTTTATTTGTAGACTAATACAACTCAGAGATAAAATCAGTTATTTTTGATATTTTTCACAAAAAGTGACTAATAACTGTGTCAGGATTCTAGTAACAACATGTCTAAAAATCCAAAGATTTCTCGATGACAAACATTTTGAATACATCACTGAACGTGGTCTGACGCAAACCTGTTTGACGATGAGGCGAGACAGGATGTTCATGACGAACCCACCCAGGCGGGGGTACATGGTGAGGGACTGGATGACGGTTCTCATGAGCAGCATGGGAAGAGGATTCTGCTCCATGAGCTGCTGCATCACCACGGCCAGAACCTCTGAGGTGTAGATGTTCTTCTCCGCGAAGCAGAGGTTTGTGGCTGTTGCACAAAAAAACAAAGAAGAAACGTGCAGATGGAGCAGATGTTAGACTTGAAGTGCCTTCAGTAACGACCTAAGAAAAAGCAACAACCTTTTCTAATGCAACGCTTCACGGTGTTTATCCACCTTTGCCTAAATCTGCTGCTTATCTCCTAAAATCCACTCCTTATAAAGGATTACGCAGCAAACACTGACACCTGGTGGCCAGGTGGAGAACCCTGGGGTGAAACGAGATGCCTCAAAAGGCTTTGGGACAAACTCAACGTCCTGATTTCTTAGAACGATGCTTTAGCTACAGACGACCTTTAAAACCCCAATGAAGCCAAGTGACTAAACTCATGTTCGTAAAAGATCAAAAATAATTATTTTGTTGAAAGAATATATAAATTTATTGAGATTTACCAGATATTTTGTTTGTCCAAACATCCACACAGAATTTCTAAATTCCCTTTCCTCAATATATTTCATTCAATAGGCAGAATAAACAAAGTTGACTGTAAATCTTCCAGCTAACTGATTTCTAACATTTTATCAGACGACATGAAGACTGCTTCAAACCCCTCAAACCTTAAGATTACAAGAGAAAACAAACAGATAATCTGGATTAAACACACAGTTCTCTCCGGCTCCTCTGTGTATGAGAGGAAACTAGTCAAACAGGAGCAATAAAACATGATTCAACAATAAAAACTCCTACATTTCTATATAAATGTGTAACCACAGAAGTTCTGGTTTAGGCTCGAAACCTCCGAGCACAACGCTTCTGTGCCTGAACCCGCTGGACACACAGACCGAACCCCAGAACCGACCTTTAATGATGGACTTCATGTCACATTTGTTCGAGTCGATGTTGTGCAGCGCGATGAGCAGATCCCCCGGAGTCAGAGGAGACACCGATGAACTTCCCTCGCCTGCAACAACAAACAGCAAACATCGTCTCAGTTACTCGTCACCTGCAGAAGAGCCGGTCCGACACGGTGGGACGGGTCGTACTGTGCTGAGTTCCCAGCAGGCGGTTGAACACCTCCTTCACAACGACCGGGTTCAGTTTGATCAGTTTGGGCAGAGCCAGGATGACTTCGGTCTTTTCCAACCCGTTGATGACGGGAATCAGGAACCGGACGTCCGGAACTCGTTTGTGGTACAGGTCTCGGACTCTTTCCACCAGCTCAGGAGACGGAGGCACTGGAGGGACAAAAAGAGTTTTTATTTTATTTCAGCCTCCAGTACGGATAAAGAGCTTCACCTTTTTGTTTTACCTTTATCTGTTAAGATGTGCAGGCAGCGAGTTACCAGCGTCTCCGCTCCTTTAGGACAGTTTTCAACCAGGAGGAGCAGCTCCGGAGAGTTCATCCCCATCCCACGGATCTACAAGGAACGTTCACTAAACATGTTAGAAACGGGAAAACGCGCGCTTCATTTGTAGCTTTAGTTTCTAATTTACAAAGAGACTCAGACTGTCCAAAGTTAATTTGACTGTTTTTTACATTTTTAGATTTATTGTTTGAACTCAAAAGTTTTTTCCTGAAACTACGCAGAGGAAATCGTTGAGTAGATTAAAGAATATCTCACGGGCTGCTCTATGGCACGGAGGACGCTGCGTTTGATGTCGGCGATGGCCTCGGTGTAAACGGATGCCAGTTCGTGGACAAGCCGGTGGTTCAGCGGGAGTAGAGACAAGTAGAGGAAGAGACACTGTCTCACCGTTTCTTCGGTCCAGGGAGAGGCCACCTCTGTGCACGAAAACACACCAACAGGAGGAGTTTAGAGATTTAACGGGGACAAAAACACTTGAAGATAGTTTCACCAGTTGTGCTTTGTCTGTACATATTTATTTACTTTAACAAGCTCATTTTGTGACAAACAATAAAGTTATTTAATTCAAACTGGTGATCGTAGGCTTCATTTGGACCCAAACCAGTTTCCCGTCAAAGTCTCCAAGGAGCAAAATTCAAAAAAATGAGAGGAAATCCTTGAAACCGATAAAAAACAAAGTTCCTCGAGCAAAACCTCATTAAGCCGTTCAAGGAACCAGGGAGCCGGTCTGAGCTGGACCTCCCTGAACCTCCATCAGCAGCTGACAGAACCACTAAGGTCTCCAACAGTCAACGTTGGACAAGCCCGCCCTGTTGGACACCTCGAGATGTGTTTACAGGAAGAATGGGACAAAAGAACACCTGGAACTCTTCATCATTTGGTCTCCTCATCGTCAGAAACACTTCAAAGTGTGAGGGGAAAAAGTTTTTATGGAACACGTTCCAGCCTGAAACGCAGGAATGTCCCTTTGATGACAAAATACACAAAACATTTTGCCTAAACTGATGTAAACGTCTAATTATTAATAAGAATAAACATTTTCAGGTCAAAGGTTGTACTTTGTGGACATTTTAAAGCAGCAGAGAGAACCTGTGTCCATGTCGGCTCCAAACAGAACAGACGGCGGGTTGGGATGGACCAGAAGCTGCAGGTAGTTCAGGGCGAACTTCTCGATGTAGTCCCTGAGCTGGTCCTTCTCATACATGCGTTTCAGGAAGGACAGCGCCGTGGAGCGCACCTGAAACACACACACACACACGCCTGTTTTAGAACGAGCAGAACGAGCGCAGCTCTTCGGGTCTCCTACCAGGAGCATCACCTTCTCCTTCTCGTGCGAGCTGAGGTCCAGAAGAACGTGCAGGTACTGGAACTGTCTGGACGGGCGTTTGATGATCAGCTCCTTCAGTGTGGTCATGCCCAGGTAAACTCGAGACTGAAACAGAGTCAGATGGGCTGAGCGGACCGGTCTGGATTAGGCAGAACCGGAGGCACCGTGCCTTTCATTACCTCGTCCTCGCAGTAACGTCGGATCACCTCCAGCGCCGATTCTGTGATGATGGGCGCCTCCAGGACCAGCTTTGTGAAGAGTCTGAAAGAGACACTGCAGTAAATCCTCCCGCTCCGACAGAACCAGCAGACCGGACCGACGGACTCACCCGTCCCTCTGCTCGGGTTTCTCCTGCAGGCCCGACAGCAGCCTGTAGAGACAGTGGTCGTAGCTCTCCAGCAGCCCCGTCGGCAGCTGGCTCAGGTACGTGTTGTACTCCTGGTAGAGCAGCGCGAACGCCAGGTCGCTCCTCGTCCTGATGTCCTCCAGAATGAACTCCAGGACGTCCTCTTTCATCATCCCTTCGAACTGCGTCACGAGCCGGGAGAGGAGCTTCACCCGGACCTAAGGAACAAACCGCACCAGGTTACGGTTTGAAAAAAGATTGATCAGAATCAAGTATTTCCCAAGGAACTTCCTGCAGGAACCAAAAAAAGCTCAATACAGAAACAACTGGACTTTATTTGTTGTAAGAAGACGTTTCTCTCTTCATACGAGGAGCTTTCTCAATTGTCCTGCAGGAACATCATAATTTTTCTGATAACAGAAGTTTGCACGACTAGTCATTAGCTCGTCAATCCAGTCCGAATCAAACAGTTTCTCCAAACTGGGGTCAATCAAAGAGCCGTCTACGACAGGTAAGATGTTAATTCTTCAGAACCTTTCACGAGGATAAACAGAGAAGTATAATACTGAAGACTCACGTGAGACTTCCCGCTTTGTGCAATCGCCTTTTCTGAGAGAAGAATTCTCTGCACAGATTTGGAGGTCAACATTTGGATCTGCAGGTCCGAAAAAGGCTGGACGACGTCCATCAACCGGAACACCTTTTTCCTCCCGCCTGGCGCCGCCATCCTGTAAACAAGAGTGCAGCATCCGACACGTTAGACGCCCGTCGACAAATGACTATACAGCAAAACAGCAAGCGACAGCAACGGCCCAAAGAAACACATTTTATAACATTTGACCTTTATTTAAACAGGTTGATCCTATTGAGCCTCGGGAACTCAATTTACAAGAGAGACCTGAATTTTTAACAGAGATTGGTGACAACGGTGGACAACAACGACACAAACAGACAATCATAAAAGATGCGTACAAATTTAAATTATTTTTTTAACAAGTTAAAATAAAAGGACAATCAAAAGGAAAAGTAGTAATAAAAAAAACCCCGCTAGATTAAAAGGCGGTGTAGAATAATAAAAACAGGAACATGTCTGCATTGTTCGTGTTTTCATTATCTTATTTAATAATAGGATATTCTATCCTATTATTTATCCTATTTTATAACATCTGACCTTGATTTGTGACCTTGACCTTGGAGTTGGGGTGATGTAAACATTACGAGACACTCCGTCTGGTGTAGGGGTTGAATAGACAAATCGATTCTAGGACATTTCGCGCATTTTTAAATTTCACGTCGACTAGTCGCAGTCAGTGATTGTGTCACGTGTCACATGATCAGCGCCGGGCCGCTGGCTACAAAACAGATTCTTCCGAGCAGAACGAAGGCGAGGAGCAGGCCAGGTCTTCCCAGACAGGTAGAAATTCATCAACAGTGTGGAAGTATTTCACTAAAGAAGATGATGTGTTTAGTTTTATTTTATTTAATCCACTAATTTAAAAAAGAAACACACCAGGGGTGCGCCCTACCAGAGAATCCACCACGGCGCACCGTACGAGGTGAGCAACAGCTGTGGTGGATGGTTTTTATCTAATTTAATCCACTAAAAAAATTAAAAATAAAAACAGGGGTGCGCACCACCAGTGGAGAATCCACCACCGCTGCGGTGGTTTATTTTATTTAGTGGATTAAATAAAATAAAACTAACTTTTGCATCTTAATAATAGTTTGTTTCCCTGTTACTTATTTGCAGTATGAAAAATGGTAGGGGCATAAACATGCGCTCCCCATGTTTTGTTGTTCTTTTTTCTTTTGTAAACAATAAATAACATTTTTATTTAAGAGTCTAGAGTTCCTATAACATCATCAAATAGTCGACGTCAACTATTATGTTAATGTCGACTTTAAAAAATATGTAGTCGTTCAAGGTGATGTGCATGAAGTGTCATTAAATTATCTTGAGCGCATCAGAAGTTATGGACGGGACAAGAGACTGTAACATAAAACATCCGCCTTCGATGGGCGTTAAAAGATTAATCGCACGAGCGTCAGAACTCACTTGGGCTGTACGGAGGGCAGGATGGGTTCAGGAAGCTTCTTGGCGACTTGCTTGACGACTTGTTTGTCATCGTTTTTTGGATAACATCCCACCACAGAGATGGCCTGGCCCACCATGTCGGAAAGGCCTCGACGCTTGGCGATACGGTCCTTCGCAGCCGATTCTGGCTCCATTTGTTCCTCTTTGGCCGCTTCGTCCTCCCTGGCTTTACACTGCTCCAGACCTAAAAGAGAAAAATGTAAAATTGTGTTTTCAGGTTGGGAATAAATAAAAACTTCCCTTTATTTGTCTGAACACATTTATTGTTACAAACAAAATGCAGCAACAGAAACAAAGTCATATTTAATGCTGAAAGGATTATTTTATGTTCTTAATAAGGTTTTTGTTCACTTTTATTTTATTTTAGGAGCATTACTTTAAGAAAACCTTTGACCAGAGCTGTTGCTGACACTTTCAAACAATGATGCTGAAAAAATAAATCGGTGCTTTTTAAAAAAATAAGTTACATGAAACAATCACAGCTGTTTCTGTAAATTATTAATTTTGCGTATATTAATACATTAATTTAACTAATCAGACCTTTTAGGCTGCAACAATCTTAAAAACCCTAAAAATAAATCCAGGATTTTTAAGGCTTGACGTATGAGTTGTGGTGCGTGTTTCTGTAGCTCACCTGGCCCGATTCCGGCGGCGGTCATCTGCGTCGCCATCAGCCGAGCCAGGTGTTTGATCTGAGCGCTGGTGCCGGCTGACTCCACAGGTGTGTACGTGGCCTGGAAGGAGGCCGGCATGATGTCGGGCAGGTACACCATGCTGATCAGCACCTGGTGGAGGAGAGACGCCGTGAGCCGATTGGAGGAGAAAGAAACCACGCTGCTGCAGCGGCGCTCACCATGTTGGCCACGTTCTCAGGGGTCAACAGAGGGCGGAGGAACTCGGCGGTGAGGTCGATGGCGGACTGCGCGACTGGAACCACAGCCGGTGTTGGAGCCGCAAGGGGGGCCGGCTCCTCTTTGTCCTCATCGTCCTCGATGAGAGCCGGCTCTGAAAGCAGACGAACCTCAGAACCACTCACGACCCAGTGAAACGGCTCGACAACAGAAAATAAATCCAGACCCTGAAGCGACAACTCACCAATCTTGACCTTCTTTCCTTCGGCGTATTGCTCGTAGCGGGGCCTCTTGCGCTGCTCCCGCGGCGCAGGTGTGTGGCGGGTTATTTCGCTCTGAGGCATTCCCAGATCCAGCAGCAGGGTGCTGATCTGACCCTGGAACTCCAGGCTGCAGGGGTGCTTGAGAACCGCCAACAAGTGCAGCTTCAGGTTCTTCCGAACGCTGCTGACCTGAGACTTGGCCAGAGTCGGGGGAAGGTTGGCTAAAAACAAAAACCCGAGAAACATCCGTTACAACATAAGATACAAAACGTCGACATGTGATGCAATAACTGTCAAAGAAGAGTAAACTGTGGAATCAAGAAGAGTTGGCAAAATCCAAAATGAGTCTAGGAGGAAATTATTTTAGTTTTATCCTCAGTTTGTCTTCACTGTATGAACAAAAATAACATTTCCAGCTTATCCGCACATTTTGATTCATCTTTTCTTTTCACACAGGTTTTGCAGAAGGAGCGGCAATAAGAAAATAAAACACAATTCTTATTTGCTGACACCGGATGATCTCGTCCCTCCAAGAAGTTGTGATCGCAACCTCGGCCCTGAGCTCAAATTCTGCAACATGAAAGCAAATCCGAACCTCCAAAATCAGATTCACCATCAAATACAGTATTACCAAAAAAATAATAAAAATCTGTCCGAGTTACTTTCCTGATGTACGGAAGAAACCAGAAAAGTTAAAGATGTGCGTTTATGTAAAATGTTGGAGCATAATGATATAAACTTTGACGTGTGTTCCTCTGAGTGACGAGAAAAACAAAACACAGATAAACTCAGAGTATTTGTAGGATATTCCGTGTAACGTGATCAGTTTTATTTGGTGAGTTATAAATATGTTTAAGCATAAATATTCACTTAAATACAAAAGAAAAAATCTGCCAGCCACAGCTGCAGAGAAAATGATAAAAATAAAAATAAATAAGCTGACAGTATCTTATAACTTTGTGCAACAGTTTTTGTTTTATTTGATGAGAACTAAATACATTTTATTTAGAATTTGGTAAAAGTCACGTCCTCACTCAGTCCCAAGATTTCTCAGCTTTTTAACTTTTATTTAAACAAAATTTCAACAGTTTATTTAATGTTTTAAAATTTTAACATGTTTTTTGTTGGGACTTTAAACATAAAATATTTGGTCTTATTTGACATTACCTGCAGATGCTTTTGAAAATTGATCTGTTGGTTTTGCCAAATAAAAAAAAATTAAAAAAGCAAAGCTTCAAAACACAAATGACCACAACTCTTTGGACCGTTTAATGAAAGTCAGCTAAATTCAGGAGTGACTGATTTTATTTGGTCCGTTCTGAGTTCAGGAGTCTTTTTCTGTCTGAATTATTAGTTTGATGGAGCCAAGCTAAAAAAAATAAATAATTCTTCTAAAAATGTTCAGGTACGACTGAAACAGTGAAAAAGCAGCTGAAACTGAAAGAAAAGTCTTCAGAAAGTATTAAACAATTAAAGAAAGTTTAAAACTCTCACCGTGCAGTGTCTCGTACGCTTGCACCACCTCAGACATGAACATGGGCCTCTGGCGGGCGATGGTGGCCAGGGAACCCAGCGCTGTGGTCAGGTTGATGCTGGAAATGGCCGGGTGGACCATGAACTTCAGCAGCTGCTCCAGAGCACTCTTCCCTTCCTCACATAAAGTTCCTGTGATGTTTTACGACAAAAAACAAGAGTGTTATTTTTTTAAAAAGGCTTTAAACGACATCTTTCATCTCGACAGGATGAACTTGATACCGTAGCGAATGTAGGAGTGATCTTTGGGAACTTTGTCCAGGCTGATGTCTCCTTCCTGCCGTTTGGGGACGTCAGACTCGGGCGTCCGCGGCGACAGAGTTATGATCAACGATTCCGTAAACTTGATGGCATGAGTGCGAATGCCGTCATTCTCTGAGTCAAGCTGGGTCAAAACGTCCTCCTTCATCCGCGTGATCAAATGCCAGCATGCCTCCTGCACCTCTGATATGGTTTTGGACTGAACCAACCACTGAGCGAAGACGGAAGACATCAAATTGTTTATAGAACAACATCCGAGGTTGGTCAATCTGAGAATAAGGCCGCGCCTACCTGCAGCGTGACCTTATACATCTGCGTGAGGGTGAGGATGGCCTTCTTCACCACATTTACGCTGTCGTCCTTCAGCAACATGTTGAGGTTGGCGATCAGTTGGAGCAGGAGCTCGTTGTCTCGTTTACTGAACAAGACAGAAACAAGATTGTGGCACAAAAGGCTCCCGCACCGAGGTGAAACGTTCAGACGTTTGTTAAACTCACCACGCCTCCTCGATGAACCCGATGACGAACTTTCTCACTTCGATGGACTTGTCTGTCTGAAACGCAATCATCTCCTGCAGGATAAACAAAAAACAGGAAGAGAAGCAAAAATCTGGTTTAATGGTTTTAAAACTTGAGAATAAATGAAGACATCAGCAAAAAACTGACCCTTTTAACTGCAAGATATTTATTAAAAGAATACATTAAATAAAGAAAACGTGCTAAAATGATTCCTAAATTAAACTAATTATTTGAAGGAATGAGTAACTATTAAAAATACAGACGATAATGCAGCAGGAGAGGAAAAAAAAAGATTTAAACACAAAGAGCTAAAATCTCAACATCTGAATTTTTTTTTTTTAGAAAGTTTGAAGAAAGCCGACCAGCAGACGGACCAGATCTGAACATCTTAAGGAACAAAACCAAACAAGAGCAGCATTCTTTAAACAAGTGCATACCACCTGCTGCAATGCATGCTAAAGTGTGGAACAAAAACCTGTTAGTGCTCAAAATAAGTGTTGGGAATGACTCTCAGCCTCTGCTACTACTCCTCAGTCCTGATCCAAACCTCAAGGTCACAGCCAAGGGTTGTTTAAGTATCTAGCTACTGCCAACATGTAGCTAAATGACAGTAAAATTGACAGAGTCAGAGCCAGTTCTATGTTGGGTAAGGCAGATTAGCTGTAGCGGCCATCTGGAATGAAATTAACTCTACAAGTTAATCTAAAAAAGCTAAGTCTGGTCCTCTGGACATTCAAAAAATCAAAACAAAACAAAGCAAAAAAAAAGGAAAAAAAATCTGAAATGTAGATGAAATGGCAGAACAAACCTAAAAATCAGAAATAACACATTTGCT
>JARVGV010000280.1:6260219-6284719 GCA_031762435.1 Hypsolebias longignatus | reverse complement strand
CACAACTGAATGAGTAACACACAGAGCAGGCAGAAGGCAACACAAGGAGAACAGACAAGGGCCAGCAGAGGGAGCCATCCTTACAAAGTTGCCTTTTTGAACATGCATGAATATACAGTATGTGCACACATTGTACTTGAGAGGAGATTATTACAGCCTCATATGAAATCAATGATGATGATATTGGAACTGGATCAGTATCGGCTGATATCCAGATTTAAGTATCGGGATCGGATTGGAAGTAAGAAAATGTGGATCGTGCATCCCTAATCTCGATCAGATAGAAAGGTGCCATATAAGTACAGTCCATTTACCATTTTATGCCTACGACCACTCCTGTGGCGAGGGCGGTGTTGACCAGAACAAAGAGGAGGCTGGGGCTCCTCTGAGCTCAGTCCCTCCTTCAGAGATAGGTTTTGCAGCTGGGGAGTCTGGGACTGGCTCTGAAAACCAGGGGAGTTATGCTCTGGTGGAGGACTAGGACTGGTTCAGGTTAGGGAAGCAGATGGTTAGAGGAGCTGCTCCAACCAGCACTTTTCCTCCAACAGCTCGTCCAAGTAGTCCTCCATACCAGGAGAGTCGATCAGCCCAGGGAGACAAATATATTTGTCCAACATGTTCTTTGTGGCCACCCACCTTTCCCACAGATTATGGGAAGTGACCGTGTCCACAAACCTCCGGGTTGTGTTGCAGAGTCCTCATCAGACAGTCCTGAAAGAAAATGCTTGCCTGCTGGGTTCATGGTTGGTCCTGGCATTCTGTCACAATTGGCTGGTGGTGATGAACCCAGTGGTGCAGGCAGGACTCCAGATAAAACAAAATAAGGAATTTATTTTTTACAAAACAAAAGAGGTGACGGGGCAGCAAACTTACAGAAAGCAGGAGGTGAACACGAGGAGCAGACTAAGCATCACAGGGAACAGGACAGTACATCATCAGTGGACAGGTAACAATGCCAGGACCAAGGCTAACACGGAGACACAGACTTCTATAGAGGAAACACCAATCAGACAAAGTGAAGGCACCTGTGAATCACATATGCCTGAGAAGGAGACAGGATTCAAGACATGGACATGACACAAGATGGGACTAGATGGTAGAGAAACCCAAACCCTATAAAGAGAAACAGAGGATCAGGGGGAAGACAGACAAAAGCACAACACCAGGGACAAAACCACAACTCCTACACCTGTTCCGCTTGTCCTCTGGGCTGGTGTGTCTTTCTGTCTCAAAGGAGCCCCCCGCCTTGTGGATGGTTGACCGCCAGGCGTTGCGGTCAGCAGCAAGCGTGAACCAGGTGGTCAATTCGATATGGCTTGCGTTCAGGGGGACCTTGATGAAGACTTTGTAGCATTTCTGTGGCACCCCTCTCTTACGCCACCCAGAGGACAGCTCACCATACAACACAATCTCTGGTGCAGTGGTCCTCCGTCCTGGACACGTGCCCTGCCCAATGTAGGCAAGCCTTGAGCAGCATTACCTCAATGCTGGTGATCTCCGCCTGCTGGAGTACCTCCACATTAGCAACAAAGTCACTCCAGTGGATGTTGAGGATGGAGCGGAGACAGAACTGGTGAAGCTCTCAAGGAGTGGTGGGTGACCCATGATTTGGAGCCGTACAGGAGTGGTCACTACAGTGGCTCTGTTGTGACCACCACCCAACCAGTACAGTAGAGCTCTGATATTAGCTTCCTATTAATAGTGCAAGAAATTAGGAAGTGACATGCCTCCAAGCTGGCAGGGCAGATGTAAGACTCTCTTGGCCATGCATGGCTGCTTTTTATTCCAAATAAATGCTGATATCGGGCTGTTCAGATTAGTAAAGAAGGATTTAGTAAGAAAGATTGGCAGATTCTGAAACAGGCATAGAGATTTAGGAAGGATATTCATTTTGGCAGAGTTTATTCTACCCCCCAGAGTGTGAGGTCAGGTCTGCCATCTAACCGTGTCCTGCTTAAGGTTTGCCATGAGGTGTAAATAATTAGGTTTACAGAGGTTCTTATGATCTCGAGTTACCCAAATGCTGAGGTATTTACTGTAAATTGATTAAAATAAATCACAATGTGTTTTGATTATTATTATTTTTTATGATCCGGTGGGTAAAATATTCATTATTATCAGTAAACTTTTTCATGGCTTTACAATCTGAAGTTTTCAGTTGTTTTCTGTCTGCTATCACAAAAAAAGTTGCTTTTTATTCCGTCTGTGTGTGTTGATTTGTCTGTATTGTTAGCAAAACTTCTCCTGAATCAGTGGATTTTGATGAAACTCTACAAGTAATCGACTGTACATCTACAGTTCGTCACCTTTGAGGTCAGCCTAATGTTTTAATAAAACTGTTTTAATTCCAGCAAGGTTAAATCAGGTTGTCTGGACAGATTCTTCATTGTTGAAACATTTAGTCATTTATCGAAGAAGTCTTTTGGATAAAAGACAAAACGTTACAACAAAGAAGACTCGGTCCAGACGACCTGATTTAACCTTGTTAGATTTATCAACCTGAATTATTGAGCATGCATCAGGGCATATTTTAATTCCACTCCTTCAGAAGATGAGCTCTGTTTAAAACTTAGCCATGAGAGGCAGCGGGCGGGCACTGAGGCCTTTAAGGGATGTGAAAAACAAAACAAACGAAAATTAAATGCATTTTTACTAACCCCTTTTGTAAGAGTTATAGCACAAGTCTCCGGGGTAACGTCTCTTTAGATTTGGCACTTCGGGCATCTGGGACTTTAGACATTTTCTCACGAGAATTGCTTCAACTTGTGTAAACTGATTGTGTTGATCTGCTGTTCTGAGATCAGTGAGTCAGACTTTTAATTGAACTGGGCTCTAGATGTCACTGAACGAGCCCATGACATTTAGGTATTACTGATTATATCTTTGTTTTTTGTCTTTTAACAGAATATTTAAGGTCGTTTGTTGGAGGTAAACCTTTGCTTCAACTCACTGCCTGACTTAGTGTTTTTTGTAAAATTGTCTGTACAAAGAACCATAAATCATTTGTGTAATAAAAAGCCCTGGCAGAATGAAGCTTCCACCACCATGCTTTTTATATGGGTTGTGTTTAAGTGATCACGCACTGCACAAGCAGCTGTGTTTCAGCGGTTATAGCAGTCATCTTCCAACGAGAGACAAAGGTTCATTTCCATCACATGTTGAAGTGTCCATGGGCATAACGCTGAACGCCTTCCACCAAATCCATTACATTTTTGTTGATTGTCAAACCTGTTGTTCTTGCAGACGTGCATTTTGGTGGCTTATTCTTTTGTACGTTTCGCTGATATGTTACGTTGGAATGGAGGGATCAAATGCAGGCCAGGAGAAGAAAGGTTCAATTTCCAAGAAAACATCAACAACTCAAGCAGGAATCCAGAAAACAAGAAAAAAAAAAATCCTGACCGGCAACAAGAAATCAAGAAAACAACAAACCTGACAGGAAGTGAACATACGGAGGAGCAGACGACCTTCTTTGTGCAGGTCAATAGAGAAAAGTCTTAAAATCCATTTATAAAAGTATGGACAAGCAGGGGGTGAATGTTTTCCTCTGTGCATTGTGTGGCATGTAAGGATGTAAACATCAGATTAATTGTTCTGATCAATTTCTTTGATTTTCTTCATGTCACAAGAACAACGGCTGAATTGACTCAAACAGAGGCAGACAAAAGTCACGTTCAGGAGTAAAATCAACATTTTGAACAACAAAACAGACAGATATTTACAGCAAAACTAAATGACAAACCAGGAACTAACAAGAGGGACTTAGTGGGAATATGTGCTGGGAAGGTTGATTACTGGGTGAAAACAGGTGTGCTGATTACTAATGAGAGACAGTTGACATGGAGCAGGGACAACCGAAGACATCTAGAGGCAGACATATTAACTCTAACTTTAATCAAAACTGCTCTAGACATAATGAACTAAGAAAACACAATAGGAAATATGAAAACATATTAACAGAAGCACAGACACAAACCATGAAAATATTAGAACGAGTGAAAGTATTCGAATGGACATAAAATGCATCATTATTTCTTTGCTCATCCTCTCCTCTGGCGACCTTGCTGTCAAGACTTGCCTTTAATTCTGATGTGTGTGTGTGTCAGAACCTCTCCCGCCTCTTTGTTTTGATAATTACAGGCCCGTGTTTCAGGCAAAGAATTCTGCTCAGGTTCTGTTTTTAAACGAACCAATCACGCAGCTTTCATCGTCACCGTTGAGAGGCAGTGACACACCAGACAGCTCAAACCATTCACCCCCTGTGTTTGACCAGCTTGAACATCCCCCCCATGCCAATCTCCTCTCTTTACCCCTGCCGCCGCGGACCTGAGTGTCAGAGAGGTAAGTAATTATTAATCACAATCTGGATACCAGAGGAGGCCACCAGTAATAAGAGCTCTTTACAGGTACATCTGTCACCATTTATTCCTGTCCAGGAGCTAACAGCACGTTGAAGCAGGGCTCAAGCAACACAATAATTAAACTCTCAGTTTCAAGCTAATACTGTATGTGAGCAGTTGCGTTGGACTCCAATGTGCAAACGCATGTGCAATAGGAACAAAGTGTTCACATCCATCCTGGCAAGTTCTCTGCAGGAAAGCTATTAATGGATTAAAATGAGGATGAGCTGCCACTGATACAGCTGATCTGTGTGTGAGATGGAATTAAGTGTAGGAGGATGACAAGTGGAATATTTCATGGGGAATAGTCATTGCTCATTGTGACAATGAAAATGATGTTTTTTTTTTTTTGTCTACAGCTGAACGAATAACAAATCAAAGGGATAGCTCATATTTTACTCCTCGCTGACGTGCGATCAGTCATTATCTTAGCAACCACTGATATATGATCTTTTAATCTCCTCTGCGATCTGGAAGACACGGCTGCAGAAAGCAACTTAGTCCATTTACTCTTGTGCTTCATAACAGTGATGTGGTGGCTGTGACTCGGGCCATCATTCATTAATCACAGTGTTGGAGCCCTCGAGGAAACAACACCTCCTCCTCCTCCTCTCTAAGTGTCCTTGGGCGAGACGCTGGACTTGTAGACGCTCCCAGTGGGGAGGTCAGTGTCTTGGATTCTGGCTCCTGTTTGTGTGTGAGGATGTATGAAAGGGTGAGTGAGAGGGTCCATACTTAGTCTTCTACTGCCTCATATATCTGATAAACAAACAAACAAACAAAAAACTCTAAAATATAATTTGGAAACTTGTAGTTTTTACACAAAGCATTTATAAAATTTAAAAATGCTTAATATATTAGTAAGCATTCCACATTGAAATAAAAATCACCTGAATTACAACTCTACATTATCAAAGTTGTTTTGCACAACAAGCTTTTATTATATAAAATGTTATTTAACATTTTCTAAGAAAGAACAATGTTACTCAAAATTTATTTTAAAGTGAAACTTTTTTTCATCTTATTCCATCTAAGCGCTTCTCACTGTGGGAGTTCCTGTTCCTTGTCTGTCTTTGGTCACCAGAGGGCGCCATACTGCCAGACTAGCAAGCAATGTGTCCTGATGAAGTTCCAGGTGAATGTAAAGCACCTGAAGACTTCATTCTGATGCTGGAGCATTACCCTGCCTATGGTTCCTGCTCCTAGCCCGTTGTGAATCTCTGTCTTGTACCTTTTGCCTATGATCTTTCCAGTGAACCTTCTGAGACCTACCTGATTAATCGGATCTCCTAGTGAACCTCTGGAAACCTCACCTGTGTGCTCTTCAGCTGTTCTCCTCTCCTTTCAACCACACACACCATCCTGAGTATGCTGGATCTTCTCGATTGTACAGGACTTTGGAACCAAACATCTTACCAGCCATATTCTAGTACCGGTAAGCACCCTGCACGTTCTGAGTAACCCTCTTTGCAGAACTCTGGACCTGACCCATCTCCATTGCTCACTGTAATAAAAGCATCAAATTGATACTTTTGTGTCTGAGTTGTTCATCATCGTTCCGTTCGCTCTGGGTTTTTCTTTCATGTGACACACTAGTTACACATGCTACAGTTGAACACTTCACTTTATAATCAAGGTTGCAACTTTAAAAAAAAACTTTAAACCTTAATTTCAGGCTGCCGTTTTTAAAACTAAGTACAACCAGTCTTGTCGGACTTCCTTCATTTGTGAGTATCCAAGCCATGCAAGTTAGAACCTATGTGTTCAGATTTTATTGGAGGTCATTATTCTTTAGGAAGAACTGGGACCTTGAAGGATTTATTTCCTTGTGGAATTAAATAAAAAAAAGGACAAAGAACAGATAAAAACACATTTTTGCCTCTGTGCAAAGGGAGCATGAAGCATTGTGAGATCTGCGCACAGCAGCTACAGTGCTTTGTGACCCTTCATACCGACTGTTGTTCGCATTATTTTAAAATTTGTCTTGAAATGATGATAAAAATGACACAAAGAGTCAAAATAACAGCAAATGAAAGGTGGAAGTGTCACAATAATCAATGTTGTGGTTGGTTTCCCACAGTTCAAAGGCACAGCATTTCAGTATGAATTCATTTTTACTTTGCTTGTGTCAGAACGTCTGCCGTATTCAAAAATATATGTTCATCTGCAAGGACTTTGTATGCTCATGTTTGTGTGTGTATTAGAAGGTGTGACGATTGAGACCTTAGTGCTACTGAAGGGTGAAATCCAGATTGCAAGAAAAAATTTTTCAGTCAGATTTTTAAAATGAATCTCACAGCTGTCAGTCCTTTGTTTAATTATTATTATTTATTATTATTAATGTTGAGGGTGTGTTGGTTCAGAGGTTAGAGAAGACAAGCCTGTGATCAAAAGGTAACCAGTTCAATTTTCCGGACTGACCACATCAAAATGTGGGTGGGAAAGGTGAAACACCCACACCTGCCTCCACCCTCATTTGCCCCACCCTGGGCCCTTGAGCAAGGCCCTCAACCCCCACCATCGGCACCCTTGGATGCCCTAGATAGCAGCTCTCTGCTCCACAGAGGGCTGTGGTAGCTCGGTGGTCCGTGGTTGCGTCAGGAAGAGTATCCGGTGTAAAAATAATCGCTAAGACTTTGTGTGGTAACTCCTGAAGAAGGGAGTGGGCAAAAGAAGAAGAAAAAAATGCATTATTAATATTGTTATGTAAAAAAACACAGCAGTACATAAAAACATAAAATGTAGATTTTTGGTGAACAGCAGGTATAAGACTGAAGTGCATCATGGTATGAAAAGCACACACAATAAATCCACATTAACTTGCTGCAGCAGCAAAATGGTGACACGTTAATTCATCAACGTCAGCGATACAAAACTATTGATCCACATTCCCAATGTAACCTGATTTACCAGATGATTTGCTTCACAGAAACGCCTACAAACCCCTCTGTAGAAAGCGTTCAATCAAAAGGCCGTCACATTCAGAAACTGCATAGCAGACGAGCAGATGAAGTATCGGTTTATCGAAGTAATGAATCAGCTTAAACTAGTCAGATAAACTGAGCCATACCACACAAAACAAGAGTACGTACGGTAGTGGACTATTTTGACACCTTGGACTCATGCGACTGTTTCAGCCTAAATAAAAAGATTTTCAAATCTCAGAATTTTTACATTTTATTCACAATTGAACATAGTAAACATATCAAATGTTTAAGGAATTGTACAATTTTTTAACCAAAAAAACCCCCCAAAAGATTTGATGTTGAATTAATGCAAGAATCATTGGGCTAGGGGTAACAAAGGCTGCATAAACAAATGAGAAACAGCTGGAAGAGCATTTTGCAACTTATTAGGTTAAGGTCAGCCGGTCAGTGAGAGGTCTGGGTAAAAGAAGAGCATTTTAGAGTTGAACAAAACCCCAACATATTTAAACTCCTACACTTGAGGAAGCTCCTTACTCCAAACCAGGAGAGAGCAGTACTCCTTTCTTGACTAAGGGCCATGGCCTCAGATTTGAAGGTGCTGATCCTCATCTAAGCTGCTTCACACTTGGCTGCAAACTGCTCCAGTGAGAGCTCGACATCCTGCACAATGATGCCAACAGGACCCATCATCTTCAAGTAGCAGAGAGGGAGTATTGAGGTCACTGAACCTGACCTTTTCTGCACCCTGACTGCACTGAAAAATTCTGTTCTTAAAAGTTATGAACACAATCTGTGACAATGGCCAACCCTGGTGAGTCTGACTCTCACCCTGAAGAGGTCCAACTTGATGATGGCAACATAAACCAATGTTCTGCACCATTTGTACAGGAACAGAATGGACTGCAGTAATGGACCGCCAATCCCATACTCACATTTTTATTTACATTTTATACAAGTGTGTACATGTTTACCTGTTAAGCAACTTCTAAAATTGCAAAGATTTGCTATATGTGATTTTCTCATAATCTGGCCAACATAAATCTGGTATTGACTGTCTTTTTGCAACATTATGCTGATGGGTAATAATGACTCCATATAGGTCTATTGTTTGGTCCTCAGAAGAACAACCCAGCCAGTTTTCATGGTAAATGAGGTTCCTGCTGCATTTCTAATGAATGTGGACAGAGTGAACTGAAACCATTAACAACAGATAAGCCAGTAAGCAAAACACGAGTTAAAAGCAGCTGCACAGTTCTGCAGAGTGGAATATTAGTTCTTTATTGATCAAAGCACCAAGTTTAACATTGCACATTTAGTCTGCTGATACTACAAATATAATAGTATAGTTCAAGGTCCTGCTTCCTGGAATATCTTACAAAAAGATCTGAAGCTCTCGAACTTGACTTCTCTAAATGGCTTTAAGAATCTGTTGGACTCCTGGCAAGAACCAATGCAGACATGTTCCTGTTTTTAATTTTCTTTATTTACCTTATAATCTATCTGTTTTGCTACTTTGACATCTTTTTTTAAACTTGTTAAAAAAAAAGTCTGTATGTCTCTCTTATGATTTTGTCATTGTTGTCATCAATCTTTGTTGAAACCAGGTCTCTTTTGTAAAAGAGTCCTCGAGGCTCAATGGGATTAACTTGCCTAAATAAAGGTTGAATGAAAAATACAGCAATCATGTTGCATGACCCTTAAACTACTGGTAAAATAAAATGTGTTGCATTGGGTTTGAATGGTTTGATGGTAAACCATTTCATTAGGTTCCAGGAAATACTGGAGTGAGACGGACGAATGATGCAGCGAAAGCAGACTGTGGCAGAATGAGTGTTGATTTGACAGAAACAGAGATGCTGATGAAGGGTAAAGGGAGGGAGACATCATTGGGGCTGGCAGGGACATTACATAATCTCAATCAGACTAGGATAGAAGGGAAGGAGGGAACAGAGGATGGGAGGATGAATCGAGGACAGGACGGAGTGTGACTCAGACTTTCAAAGAAAAGAAACCATCTCCAAATGAAGACACAGCCACACACCGCTCGCTTGAGACATTGAGAGCAGATTCAGCAGGTGTCAAGAAGACTCACACATTGTTTAGTTTGGTGGTTTTTAGAAAAACAAGTTAATTTTGGGGGCATTCAGAGCAGAAGGGACCATCCTAACATTTGACGAGACATATTCCGATAAAACATGAACCTGTAAAAGATTACAAGTCAGACCCAAGTCAGTTTAAAGGGGGAAGCCTGCAATGAATGGAATCCCAAAGACAAGAGTCTGATTTAGTGCTTGTTTACAGTACACAGTATGGGGCTTTTTCAGAGATTATAGATAAACCCAAATCAAATGGGAGCTATAATCCCTGATAATCCAATAGAAACCTCTGCCTCCACAGCAGCCTGCCTGCCCTCCAGTCATAGAGACAACTGTCCATTCATCACTGTATGTAGAAGCAAACTGACTGGAGTGGAGTTACATGGTTTCCTTTTATCAGGAAACTTTTTCCCTTTCAGCTGGAAAAAATGTCCCCTGAAATGCACATTAGTCCTACAGTTAGACTTAAAGATGTTGATTTTATTATTTTATTTTTTTATTTTTTTTTTATTCGACTGCTCCCTTCTTCAGGGGTCGCCACAGCGAACTAACTCACATGAAGACTTGACGTTTGTTTTTACCCTGGATGTCCTTCCTGAGGCAACCACAGACCACCGAGCTACCACAGCCCTCCTCTGAGTGGAGCAGAGAGCAGATATCTAGGGTGCTCGGGGAAGCAGAAGGTGGGGGTTAAGGGCCTTGTTCAAGGACCCAGTCTGGGGCAAATGAGGACAAATGAGGGTGGAGACAGATGTGGGTGTTAAAGGACTTTGGGAGATTTTATTTACATGCTTTTTATAGAATTTGGGTCTGGGGCCATTTTGTAACTCCCTGGCTCAAACTTACCCACGGCTTCCATCACCACTTCCTTTGATTCTGTATTTGATCACAGAGGAAGATGCTCTGGGTCAGTGTTGCCACGTGGTGCAGGCTTTGGAATCTCATGTACACAGATTAATTTCAGAACCATCTTCAATGGATAGTCTGGTTATTTTTGAAGTGATCGTCTTTCAAATAGCTGTCTATATTAAGTACCTCATCAGTACCCGACATGGAGCATGAAGCATTAAGAAAGAGGCAAAAGTCTTCCTTAGAGTCTGTCTCAAAAACGACACTGATTCACTAATACACTAATAAACTAGCAACTAATAGTCTGTGTCATGCAGCACTTTTGCATGACACAGACTTTTTCAACCAATAAAAAATTATACTACTATAGGAATGTAAAATATGCATGCTCTGAGCATCAAGTTAATAATATAAGTAGAGACATGACCGGAAGGCTGAAGCTGAAGCCACAATTGACAAGCACTAGGTTGGATGTAGTACTATTAAAAGTCCTTCCCTCCATGTAAACAGATGGGACATTTTCCTGACTAAAAATACTTTGTTAGCACTTCAGATAATTTATTTCAGAATATTTTTATTGCTATATACAGGCAGTCCTCTAGTTACGAACGAGATCCGTTCCTACGGCCCGTTTGTAACTCGATTTGCCGTAAGTCGGAGCTCAACCCATGTGGCGGCCGTAACTCCGGATTTTCGGCTGTAAGTTGGAGCGCTACCCATGTGGCGGCCACAAACGTAGTTTTAAACACGTTTTTTTCAATGTAACACAACAACAGCGTACTTAGAACGCCGTTTAGCTGTATTTCAAGCAGTTAGCTAATAAAATACCCTAAAAAAAATAAAAAAAACATAAAATGCTGCATAAAAAAGACAACGTAAGGTGTGATGACGTCACTGGGGGCAGCGCCGTAAATCCGAAATGCCGTAAGTCGATGACTACCTGTATTAGATTCCAGACTTGGGTTGATTAAAAAAAAAAAAATCAATTTGAGAACCTAAAATCTAAGTTTATGATTTAAAAAATAAATAAAACAGTCATTTTTGATATTTTTACTAGAAGATTATTTTGCATTGTAAACCTGTTTGCATTAGTACTAATAGTGCACATTTCATAGTTGTTTTTACTTTATCTTTTAGAAGATGCCCTACTGGTGCAGCTTCTTTGGTTTAGAGAATGAGCACCTGGTTTACCTGCGGGTCTCCTATGATGTTAGCATGTCCTTGTATCTCACTCAGAGACATTCCTGGGCAGGGCTGTGAGATGCAAGCTCGTACCGCATCATGAGACTCTCTTCTTCCCGCCGAGCTGAAAGAAAAACGTTTCGTCAACAGAACTGCACTCTTTTGATATCGATTCAGGACGCCCGGGGTGGTTGGGCTGATAAATGACTCTCCTGACTGATAAAACCTGGATGAGATGATCTTTTAAAACGTGTCTAACAGATCTGAGGGCTGAAAATGGATCCTAAAAGGTTTAATGTGAAAGAAAGCTCAGAGTCACTTCATCAGTTCAGATCTCAGCTGTCGTGTTATCAGTTTAAAGATGGTATTTGGATTTTTATGAATTCCTTACCAGTCCTTTCCGTCACTTTTCCGTCTCTCTTTCTTTTTGTCGAACTTTGTATTCTTTCCTCCCAGAAGCGACGTGATCTTCTGCTCTCGCTTTTCCTCTTTGACTTTTGGTGGATCTGCCTTCTTGCTGCTTGTAGCAGGAAGTTTACTCTTACGAAAACCAAACCAACTTGCCAGGCTCGAGCCGGACTTTTGCTTTACTTCACTGGTTCTCTCTTGTTCCTGAGATTTCTGCAGGTTCTCCTCAATTCCGAGCATCACCTTCTCCTCAATGGTGGTTATGGTGCTTTGTCTCTCCGGCTCTTCGGAGACCGGCTCTCCGAAGGCGCTTGAAAACTGTTGCTCAATCTGAAGCCGCCTAGCCTGCTCGCGTTGGAGTTTAAGGCTTTGAAGTCTTTCACTTGAGGAACCCAGATGTGAGGGAACCGTTAGTCCTTCTTCGATTAGGAAGTTGTTTAAAAGGGATCGATTCATCGGACAGTGGTAGCTACTGGAGCAACTCATGCTCCCTGGAAGAACGTCGCCAAGAGAATTCAAAGAACTTCCGGAGTGGGTTTTGATCTGAGTGCGAACTTTTCCAGATTTGTTGAAGCTTGGTCTGTCTATGTAGCGTGCGCCAAAGCTCTGGCTGCGAGCCTTGGCCCCATTCATGCCCATCACCGGTTTGAGAAGAGGTCTGGTAGATACGGACACAGACCGCTTAAATAGCCACCCTTGCTCATCAAACCCCCAGTCTAACATCCCGCCGCCGTCCAAAGCAACTGGTTGAATGGGTTCAGAATCCAATGAGTTACAGCGGGTCTCGATCTTTTTGCGAGCTTTGTCATGGACCACCTGGGGATCGCATGAAAAAGTCTGAAAGGTCTGGAGGTTCCTTCCACTGTCTATGTTTTGTCTTCTAAAAATGACAAAGGTGCTTGCGTCCTGTCCAGCGATTGCCTCGTGAGACTTAGCGTTTACAGGAAGTGTTCTTTTCACAGCGTTTGAGCTGGAAGTCTGGGGATAAGAAATCCCTTGGTAGTAGACATTAGTGAACCCCGCAGGTAAGACCTCTGAAAGTTTTGGCTCACTGACACTCTGTTGGGATCTTTGCAGGATTTTCTGACTTGACAATATAAAAGGGGCTCCAATTTCAACACAGCTTGTATTATTTCTGCCTGGAAACTCTGTGGACTGAGACTCATGAATTGGGACATTCGAGACACTGGCATGGTAAATTTTTGCAGGGACATCTTTTATCAGTTCAGCACCTGTTTGCAGTGCTGGATGTTGATGATCTTCCGTCATGTTGGATTTCTGAGTCTCTAAAACAAAAGAGAACTCACTGGTTTTGGTTGATGCTGGTTTGCCAGTAGTAGAGCTTTGAGTCTGACTCGCTGGTTTTTTATCCTTGGCCGAGCTCTCAGAGCTGCTTCGAAAAAGGAGAGAAGTACTTCGACCTGGAGGCCACGGCTGAGATGGTGCCCTGTGCTCTGGTTGTGAAACATCACAGTGATGGTCTTGGCGTCGCTGCTTTCGGGGCGAGCATGAAAGGTTGTCGTAGATGTTCTCTTCCACAGAGTCACTGCTCGAGACCATTGTGATTTGCAGAGAGGATTTTGTTGGACTCTTGAGACCTGAAGACTTAAGAATCTTTGACTGTTTCACAGGGGACACAACAGGAGACAGCTGCTGCACATTTTCAAGAGACTTGGAATTTGCTGCTGTAGTAAGATCTTCATCTTTTTCCGTTTTATTTAAGGAGCTTTTGCTTGAACCATTGGCATTATCGAGATTTGTCCTCTTGCCTGGAACACTGTGTCCTGAGGGATTTGGGTCTGACTGTACTTTGGGTCTTTGACCCTTTATAAGCTTTTGATGTAGAGGAGAGTGAATATGTTTAAGTTGTTCTTGTCCTCCATCTGCACTCTTGCTTCGCAGGATAAAAGCCCTCCTTGCCGAGTCACAGAATTGAGGTTTTGGCCTCCTCTGTGGAGATTCAATGATAGCCTGGTCCTTGCTTCCCTTTGCCTGGTCTCTGCAATGAGGAACCTCCATGGAGGAGCTACGCTGTCTTGCTTCATTCATGCAACTCAAGGCTCTGGTTGCAGAGTGTTGAACCGATGAGCTCACTTCATTTGCTTCTGATGGCTTCTTAAGAAGTCCTGCTTGTTCCTTTTTGTTATAATCAAGTCTAGATTTACGATCGGTGGACCGTTCTTGGTTATTGTTCCTATCGCTGAACTTTAATGCTGGTGCTTTCTGTTTCTCTAGTGAGCTCTTGTCCATTTTCTCCAGATGTGAAAGGCTGTCAGTTGGGCTCTCACCAGGTTTGAGTGTGGGCGCCTCCAGAAACAAAAAGCTGTCCGAATCAGGTGAGGGGAAAAGACCAGAATCTGCAGAAAGGCTGACAGAATCCGCTTGAAATCTTTTGTCATCATCCTCAGAGAAATCGAGTTTGTCCAAACAAAGATGGTCTTTGGTTGGTTGACCACTGGATTCCCTGTTGACCAATTTAGATGTTTCATCATCTGGATCATCAGAGTCCAAGGTGCCAATCCCTGCGTCAGTCTTTGAAGGTGCTACCTTGTTGGCTTCAGTTCCTTGTTGATGAGACTTGACACCAAAAGAATAGATGCCCTCATTTGAGATCATGCAGTCTTTGCAGTGGGAAGCAGAAGCATGTGAGGAAGCCTCTTTGGACTTTTTCATCTGAAGACGCTTTAGACCTTTCATAATATGACCCTCCTTCCATCCAAGCTCCGTTTGCTCGATGGATGCCGAATGATTGCTGGACACTGATCCTGTACTCATCCTCTTGTCTCGACTTGAGGCACACTGAGCAGAACAAGAGCGACATGTAACTTTAGTACAAGTATCTCAAAACAATAGAGTGTGAAGAGAAACAAGGATTCCCACCTGCTTGGAGACGCCTCGTCCATCTGCCCAAGTATGGGAGCCACTGGAGTATTCGCTGCCAGCACTCGACAGCGACAGCTCACTGCCGCTTCCACTGCTGCGAGGACACGTCAGGCTCAACAAACTGGGCCACTGTCCGGCAGGAATACCAGCTTTTCCATTTCTCTGGACCTCCTGGAAAAGAATAAATATAAAACCATTAACAGGATCGTCTAACAGCACAAATCTAAGATTATTCAATAAGAGTCTGCATTCGATCAGAAGTGTCAATATGAAAAGTTGTTTATGAAGCAGGTTTATTATAAGACACGTTCATTAACCACACAGTTTATTTTCCAGGATTACTGTCCTCATGGCTCACATTCACTCCAGTGGACTCAATGTTTGCTCATATTTTTATACATCATATCCACCTGATTATCTCTGCTGTCTCAACTGTACATACAGCTCATGCCCCATGGCTCCCTGTTTATCAAAGTTATTAATAAATCGATATGTTGTGTGCAGAGCTGTCTTTTTCCATCCAAAGGCGAAGTGAGTTGTGCTGTAATATTTCCACGCCGGTAGTTAGACGCCTCCTGTTTGGAAATGTCAGCATTTAGCGCCAGCTTGAGATGGAATAAGTCTGACTGAATGATGTCAAATGCAGACTGTAGACGCTGGAAAACCTTGGCAACTGTGTTAGTTCGGCAATAAACAACAGTGTCAACGCATACAGATGAAAGGATACGTTAGGAATGATTTGACCTACATTATTTATATACAGTAAATTGTAAAAAGAGTGGGACCTAAAACCGAGCCTTGTGGCACACCGTTAGGTAGCTAGAGGAAGTACCGTTATGTCGAACACATTGCATTGTTGAACATAACATAGGAACATAGTAAACGTAATAAATTCTGAATCTTAAAAACATACATATTTAAAAAAAAAATAAGGTTATGTTGAATTTAATAGCAACACAACGCTTTACAAGTTGTTCCAGGTCCATGTTTCCTCTGTGAAGACTCCCCTCTTCTTCTAACTACAATCTGTAAATGTCCAGGACCTGAGGAAACCAGATGTAGGAGATTTTGGAAGACCTGAGGACACCAACTGTTGGAGGTTTTGGGGGACCTCAGGAGACCAGATGATGTGGGTTTTGAAAGGAATGTCCCATTCTGGTCTGATGGAGGAGTCTAGCTGTTCAACCATCTTGCATGAAATTGATGTTCTAAATACAGTACTGTTACTAAACTAGATACTTTTCTGCATTGATTGAGTCTTTCCAGATGTGCAAGCTGCTCATGCCAGAGGCACTTATGCATTTCCATACCATCAGAGAGGAAGACTTTTGAGCGGTGTGCTGAGAATAGGCTGGATGGTTCCTCTCCTCTTTATTACAGAGGATGTGAAGTCCATGTAGTCCGTGATTTTGAAACATACTTTAAGATTTGGATCCATCTGACACAGAACAGTTCTCTACTTGGCCTCATTCCATTTCAAATGAGCTTTGGTCCAAAGAAGATGAGAACAATTTTCATTCTTGTGCTTTTAAACTGTAAACTGTTTCTTTACTGTTCAGAATAATATACCTTGACGTAAAAAACAAAGTTAATCTCTTTAAGTTATACAAAAGGAAATGATGACGGACAATCTGATTAAATTAGAAATATTACTTGATTTTTTAAGGCTTTTAAATGGTTGTAATCATGTCAATAAAGTTGAACTCTTCCTTCTAAAAACAACAGTTTGACTCTGTAAACTCTGGTTTACAGTAAGACACGTCTTTCTGTGCAGCCCTGCTAAATATTCAGCTGTACAAGCCCAATCCATTCTGAGGGACCAAACAGAGCCGAGTGTCGTGACCCTGTTTAAAACATCATCGATCGTTTGTGAAGCCGCCATGACCGGCATCCTCTCAAAGTCATCTGTTAGCAGTAATTAACGGGAAAAGAAAATAATTGCATCGGGGAGCTGGGGACTGCGGCGATCTGGTCCATTCTTTGATATTCAGCTAATATTTGATTATCCATACTTTGCTTTATTTCGTGAGCTCTGCGGGAAAAGGCCACGTGGTGCAGATTAATCTTTGGACCTAATTACAGTCAGTGAGTTGAAGGCGATCAGAGAAGTGAAACTGTTCAAGCAGTGTTGGGTTTAACGAACGGATCTGAGAGCAGCTGAAATCTTTTTTCCTTATAGTTTTGATTGGTTTTTAAGTAATTTTAGCTTTTCTGTTGAAATAAACTATAAGGCTATTTCTTAGGTACATGACTTAAGTGGTGGATTTAGTGCTTCTGTGGTTCACGTTATCTTTTAGTTTCAGTGCTAATCAAACTGAGCCAACGTGAAAATGGTTATAACTTTGTCAGTTTGACAAAAATGTTGAGCTGAAATTTGGTGTGGTAGTAGCTGAGAGTCAACCCCAACACATGCTGTAGGGCTAAGAGATCACACAAGTTCTTTATTTATAATTTGGCAGCAACAGTTGAGATCAATCCTGCTTGGTTTATGGGTTTGTTCATCAAGGACTGTGCACATTAAGGAACTTTTGTTTTCATTCTAGCTTCTGCCCACTTTACAGCACAGAAAAGCTCTTACCAGAATCATTAATGACCTCCTCACAGCTGCTGACTCTGG
Source organism: Hypsolebias longignatus (assembly GCA_031762435.1). Lineage (NCBI taxonomy): Eukaryota > Metazoa > Chordata > Actinopteri > Cyprinodontiformes > Rivulidae > Hypsolebias > Hypsolebias longignatus. Next base: position 6,267,357 of record JARVGV010000280.1, on the reverse strand, counting down.
ACTCCTCTCCATCCTCATCCTCGTCGGTTTAAGCACAGCCTTTGACACCATCTCTGACACCATCCTCGTTGATGGTCTTTCACATATTGGTTTTTCAGACACACTCCTTAAATGGTTTATTTCATACCAGCCTGACTTCACACAGTTTGTTCGATTAAATTCATTTACCTCTCATCCATCCCCTCTATGTTCTGGTTCAAGGTTCTCTGTTCTTCCACAAGGTTCTGTCCTCGGCTCGCTCATTTTTATCATCTACCTCCTTCTGATTTGTAACGTCTTCCAAAAACATAATTCCACTGTTACGCAGATGACACCCAGCTCTATCTGTCCACCGGTCCCACCTCCACCCTCCCATCCACTTCACCCTCTGACTGCCTTGGTGATATCAGATCCTGGTTCACCAGCAACCTCAAACTAAACAGTGACAAAACAGAACTTCTCATCGGCACAAAATCCACGCATACAAAAACAAACAACTTTTCCATTACTCAGTTTCCCCCTCCCCACAGGTTGAGTCTGGATGTCATCCTAGATGATCATTTGAATCATTTGAACCCAACAGTGCTGCAGTTCTGGTTCGCTCTTTGGTCATCCCACCTATAGCTTATGCTAACTCCATTCGTTTTGCTCTATCTACAAAATCCGTCCTTAAACTCGCACTGGTCCAAATCTCTGCCACCTCCAGAACCCCTTCCACCAGTCACATGCAACACCTTCTCTGGCTCCCCATTAAATATCACGTTTCATACAAAGCATCAACAACCTCGCCCTTCAGTATCTCACAGACCTCCACATCAATGCACCCACCTACACACAGGTCCTCCTCCTCCACCCAACCACCTGCTCGTCTCGGTGTCCTTGAGTGCCATGAAAGGCACCTACATAAAAAATTATTTTGGCTGCTCCCTTCTTCAGGGGTCGCCACATCAAACTAACTCTCATGAAGACTTGGCAATCGTTTTTACACAGGATGTGCTTCCTGACAACCACAGACCAATAGGGAGCAGATGGTGGGGGTTAAGGGCCTTGCTCAAGGGCCCAGAGTGGGGACATGAGGGTGGAGGCAGGTGTGGGTGCTTCACTTTTCCCAACCACATTGTGATGTTGGTACGAGGAATCAAACTGGTGACCTCCCGATCACAGGCGCACCTTCTCTAACCTCTGCTCCACCACTCCCCCCTTAAAATAAAATGTATTTTTAATATTTATTATTATTATTATTATTTTAGATAAATGTAGCCACAAGGATATTTTTAATTGGTCTTTCTTGGACATGTGTTACAAGCCGGCCTAAAAGCAAATAAAAAAATTTAAAAAAGCATTAAATAAAAGTAACAAAACGATTCGTTGTCTGTTAGTAAAATATCTCAAGACGGGTTTGACTAAAATTTCTAACTCTGACTGGATGTTTTATAACATTTGGTTATGTTTTATTTAAAGATTCAGTTTTCTTTGGGGAACAAAGTCATCCTCAGGTTTCCAGCTCTGGAGTAACATCTCGCCACGCTTTACCTCCAACACGCACGGCTCTGAATATTAAACATTAACATCTGCGGCGATGGAAAACAGGTGTGTGTTGGCCTAAAAAAACAAAACTCAGATTTACAGCCGCGCGCACCAGTGATGCACAACTGTTTCGTCTGAATGAAATCATAATTAGATTTAAATGTTCCCCTTTTTCCATAATGTCTCCGTTAGTAAATTGAATTAACAGAAGTAAATTAATTTCAATCGAGGCAGTAAATTACTGAAAGTGGAGCCGTGGATGTGGCTCACTTTATTATTTGCACTGCTGGAAATAAACTCTTGCGCTTTAATAGACCGCAAACTGTAGAAGAAGGGTATGAGAACCAAGATCAGAGGAAATGTCAACGCTGCTGCCAGTGGATCATAACGGTCACCATGGTAACCACACACCAGTCTCTTTCACTCTCTGACAGCGCCACTAAAGGACGGGGAGGCAGGAACGCAGAGCAAAAGAGAAGTCTAAAACAACGAGTGACTGCGGGAAATTTAAAAGCGGTCTTAAAAAACTCGTGCGTAAACAGAGTTCGTCCACAAATGCTGCTTAAAGCTCCATCAGACAAAAGAGGAGCCCGATGTGAACACCATCCAGAACCGCTGCCGTCTTCTCTGGACCAAAGCTCGTTTCAAACGGACTGCGGTGAAGTCCAGAACCGCTCTGTGGTCAGATGGATCCAAACCTGAAGATGCCACATCCTCTGAGCTAAAGAAGAGAGAGACCATCCAGTCTATTAACAGCTCACAGTTGCCTCTCTGATGGTATGGGGGTGCATTAGTTACTCTGTTAAGGGCAGCTTACACATCTGGAAAGACTCCATGAATGAAGAAAAGTACATACAGGGTTTAGAACAGCGTCTGTTCCCATCCAGAAAACAAACCCTTGAAAACAAACTCAAACAATAAGCCAGAGCAGAAAAACTCGTCTCGTTTTCTCGTTAATGTTTGTTTGAGGCCGCGGGCGAGCGTCTCTAATCTGACTCGGAGTCAGTCAACCTCACGGGGAACAGGTGTGCTGTCAGAGTGATTAAGGAACCTAACAAGCATATCTCAGAGGCAAAAACTAATTTTCTGTTTCAGTAATTTACCCATTAGTCTCTCTCTGTGTGTGTGTGTGTTAAATTAATACACAACCAGAGAGCGGTAAGTCTCAGAGATCCAACGCCTCCATCGGTCGTCTCACAGCAGCAAGGAACTCCTCTGTAGACCAAAGAGTTCTGGAGACGTGAGTCCATCTGTCCAACAGCTGAATCTTGGACAAAACTGGGTCCAACAGGAACATGATGCCAAATTCAGCGGCTGATCTACGACCAAATGGGTCAACAAGGACAGAGCCAAGGACCAGTCAGAGTCCAGAACCTCAACCTGGTTGAAATGTTGTGGCGGACCTTCAGAGAGCTGAGCAGAAACCAGCGTTGTAAAGAAGAGTGGACTCCTTCAGAACCACGTGAGGCGGATACAGAAAACCACAGAGTTCTGCTGCTGAAGGAGGTTCTACACGCATGAACTTTTTGAACCATTTTGGCTGCTCCAGAGGAGTTGACGGGGGAGAGGGCGGGCCCCAGAAACCATCTTATTACCAGCAAACTGTTTTTTTTTTCCACTACGTGAGTGTGGAGCTTGTGGGACTCCAGGATGTTTGTGACTCCTCGGACTGAAGAAGTCCTTTGGATGAAGGACGAAACGTCTCATCAAAAAAAGAAACCGTCCAGATGACCTGACTGAACGTTGCTGGAGTTTCTACGAGCTTCAGTTTTTTTCACTTTAGCTTGATTTTAGTTTAAAAAAAAAAAATAACAGCTCATGGAATCTGTTGTGTTTTCGTCAGATGAGATCTTTTTTTTTTAAATTTATTTAAAAAAAATTTGTCTTGCGATGTAAAACCCAAGAACTGAAAGAGAGCGGGTTTCATTGTGGACCTCGTCCACATGGAAACACCGTTCTGAACAATGTTTTTATAAACCAGATCCCAGAGCGGGGAGAATTCCTCAGCTTCTTTAGAGTTCTCGTGTGGACGGCCTAAACACAACTTTTTGAAAACGATGACGTCACAGCCCCGCCTCCAACCCAGCCTAAACCCACAGACGACAGAGCCGTGGCTCAGTTCGTGTTGCATCCTGGGTCGTTTCCTGTTTCTCTGTGGATGAATGTTTTATAAAACATTAAAGGTAAAGGATCGTTTTGAAAGGACGGCGTTCCCATGAGGACAGTTTGTCCAAGACATGTCCTAAACTGCACCAAGAGCTCTTTTAATCAGGATTCCCAGGAAATTCTGACATCTTCCTTCAGTGTGGAGGTGAATACTGTCGCTAAAGGCTGAAAACTCATAAAAATGTCTCCTCCAAAATGGCTGCTTGTCTTACATTTCATCAGCGTCAGGTCAACTCTTCGCCTTTTCTCAACTCGTTTACACATTTCACAACACAAACCTCCTCTTCGCTCTGTCAACATGAATGACGGCCCAGAAGCCTGAGCTGCAGGTTTTCAGACGTGAACTGGCAGGTGTCAGAACCGGGTCGATCCCACAGGAAGAGACTTCCAATTAGGTGTGAGAGACGGACGAAGATTAAAACGTCAAACTGGCAAAACTTCAGAATAAGAGCTAAACAGAAAGTGTTTTATTACAGAAGTAATTAGGACCATGTTAGTCGCTAAAAATTATTGGACAATAAAGAAGAAAATTATTGTTAAACTGACTATAATCAGCTTAAAGTGCTGTTAACAATCAATCGTTTATCAATAAGTCAGTTCTTCTGGGATTTTAGAAAGATGTTTCAGCAGAACCAGGATCTGACGTGGAGCTCTTTTTCTTTTCCACAGTGGGTTTCACTTTTGTAGCAAGTGGACGCCTGGCGGAAGACGGAGGAAGTCACGCGCACTAACGTTCCTGCAGAGCCGGACCAACTGCCACAACACAAGGTAATAAAGATTAAGACTCACGCTCAGGGCGAGGGGCTTGAATCTGACTTCGCTATGCCATCGGAAGCCTTCGCTAAGATTCAGATTATTGTTTTGTTTTTATTCACTGACGACATGAAAATCCAAATAAAACTGGCCACACACTCCCAAATGGACACACCGAACGTTTCACTACCTGCACGATGTGGGTCAGATACGCCGCCACATTTCTGTCTGTTTGACCGTTCCGTGGTGCCACAGGACTCTGCGTTCACTAAAATTCCTGCAGGGCCGGACCAGCTGCCACAACACAAGGTAATAAAAATTAGGACTCACATTCAAGGGGAAGGACTTGAATATGGATGATATGATGTCACCAAACTTTCAAAAATGCTTAATAATTACTATTATTATTCCCGAATCCAGCAAGCACAAAGCACCGTGCATGATTTTGACTACTTAAAGGGTTTACTGTACACGAAACATGCTCCAGGTTATTGAGCAAGGGAACACCCGGTGGAAGGATTTCTAGCCGTGTCACATGTAACGCAGCAGGAACACAACGTGCACCAACATGTCCAGACCAACTGCCACAACACTCAGCAGAAAACTGGGACTGGGACGCACGTTCAGGGCGAGGAACTTGAAAACGGAGTTACTAAACCCTGCGACACAAACGGGCCGCCACCACTCCACTGGAGCGCGAGACGTTTTTATACGACTTTAAAACATTTTAATTAAATTTTAAAAATAAAATAAAATTGAGCTTTTATACTGCTTGGAAGCTGTAGGGCCGACGTTCAGACAGCTTCAGCTCGTTTTCTCCGCCAGCCGTTGGCGGATGCATCATGGTATGGGCTGCCTTGACCCTCGCGTAACTTCTGATCCTCTCAAGATAATTTAACGAAACTTCACACACCTGTGTGTCATCGCTAGACGGAGTGTTGCGTACACGCTTCACCACCCCAGCTCCAAAGTAAAGGTCACAAACAAAGGTCAAGGTTTAAAAAGGCCGTTGCTTGTCCGGGCCTCTGCTGCAGATTTAACCGTGCAGACGAGCGGACAACCTTCACATCCACTTGTTGTTTTTTCAGTCTAAAGCTTCGTCTCTCTCCTGACGTTGGTCTGCCAACGAGGAGATCCACTCCAGCAGGCGGACGCCAAACTAAGTGGAGGTGTTCACCAAATGAAGAATCGTGAGGGTCGATGAAAGAGCGAGGAGGTTCTGTCCAATTATCTCCTCCACGGTTCAGAGTTTTTCGATTAAACAAACACTTTGAGCTTCTCACGTTAAATATAAACCTCCCCAAACCTGAATGTGCTGAAGGTGCTCCGGTCCAAAACAACAAAACACAAACTGAACCCGTTTTTACAGAAACAGCCGTTCAGCCCCGTGGGTCTGGTCATCCAGGTGTTTCTGGTTCAGGTCGTCAGGGTGAGTCGGTACCTGGGAGAAAGGTGCGGCGGACGCTTTGACGCGCTGCTGGAACAGAACGCTCAGGATTCGGTTCTGCTGCTCCAAGTCAAACACTCGAGTCCGCAGCTTCACGCACTCCTCCCTCAGGTCCTGGAGGCGAAGGAACGAGACAACGTTCAGTCAGCGAGAACGCGAGGCGACGTCAAAAAGACAACAACTTCCTGCCACTGACCCTGTTTCACCTTCTGTTTACTGAAGACAACATTTTTTAATTTAAAATATGAGCCTTCCTGAAGGAATGCATGTCGCCCGCCACCTTCGTGCCACAGATTTACACCGAGTTCATCTTACACTCAGAGATTTTTACCGCTTATTTTTAAGATTTATGTCATTTTATTAATAACAAATTCCCATTAATTTTTTTTAGATTTTAACACAAATCTATCTACTAAATCTTACATGATGCACATTAATTTGTGTGATAAAACCCATTTTTTAAAATGCATAATCCTCGGGTTTATTCAGTATTAATAAAATATAATTACTTTAAATTAATAATAACAAGTGTATTTATTTCAAATACATAAAGTATATTGCTTAACTGCATAATTAAATAAATAACTGAATAATTTCTGTGAGTATTGTTTGTGTTGGGGATGACTCTCAGCTACTACCACCTCCAGTTTTACAGATATTCCATTTTTCTGTTAGTCCATCAGCTGAGACGGCCATCTTGAATCAGGTTGACTAATACTTTTTTTTTATATGAAATCCATCATTTATTTTCTGAGAGTTTTATTAAAAATCTTTCCATTGGTTTGAGATATTTTGCTAACAGACAAAGTCGTCTCATCTTTGGCGGCATGTGATCTTAATTAAAACGGACAAATGTCACTGAAATGCAGCGTGAACGCTGCTGAAGAAGCTAAAGCTGACCTGAAATACACCGATCGCCGAAAAGAAGAACGAAGAAGCCGAAAGGAGCACAAAAATAAAATAAAGTAGCTGAAAGAAGAAAAATGAGAAAAGCTAAAAGTTATTAAAACACAAAAAAGCTGTAAAAAGCCAGAGTTAGGGAAAAAAAATAAGCCCAAAGAACACAAAAAGGCTTAAAGTAGACGAAAGAAGCGGAGCACGAAACAGCTAAAATGATCAGAAAATCTGCTGAAAAGTTGAAAATCCACAAAAAGCTGAAATTTGCACAAAATATGAACTACTTGAAAAGAAGCTGGAAAGATCACATAGACGCTGAAATTATCTGAAAAGTAGCTAAAAAGATGAATTTAGCAAATCGTTAAAGCT
>JARVGV010000280.1:6229186-6250259 GCA_031762435.1 Hypsolebias longignatus | reverse complement strand
CACTGGGGGCGGCGCCGTAAGTACGGAGCGCCGTAGGTCGATGGCGCCGTAGGTCGATGGCGCCGTAGGTCGGGGACCGCCTGTATGTTGTTGCTGGCTTCAACACTGCAGGGAGGCTAACTCATTTTGTTTGTTTGTTTATTTTTGGTTGTGAACTGTGGCAGGTAAGATCTACAACAGTATAATATTATGGACTCACCACTCTCGCAGAATGTACTTTTCAAAGTTAAGCTTTGTACAAAGTATAAATCACAGACGTGCCACAGAACCATCTATTATCTTTATTTGCTTCTTCCTTTATGGGTCATGGGGTCACTGGTACCCGGACCGGTACCAGGTCCATCACAGGGACAAAGGAGACAAACAACCATTCACACCTAGGGACAATTCAAGAGTCACCAATCAGCCTAACATGCATGCTTTGGGTCTGTGGGAGAAAACCAGAGTACCTGGAGAAAACCCACACATGCACAGAGAGATCATGCAAACTCCACCCAGAGATGGCCCTGGCTGGGATTCGATCCAGCAACCTTCTCCCTGAGAGGCAACAGCCATACCAACTGCGCCACTGTGCCGCTCCATAAAACTATCTTTTTAAAAATCCAAGCTTCTGACGTTATGGATACAATAAAGAAAAGAAAGAAATATAAATGTTGTCATTCACAGTTGCTTTTTTTAGATCAAGAAGAAAAACATGGAATCAAGATAAAAACCACCCCATTAGTTCTTCATCTAAGCTTGGCTTTTCTGAGGCATCATGACAAACAGTATTCTTCATCAGTCTGGCTCCAGATGTCTCTTATTGCTGTTCTCAGATCAGCTCTGCAGGTTGGAGGCTCGTCTTTGAATATTTTCTTCCATTTTCAACTGTTTCTATTTGTTTTGTTCATTTTATTTTCACTTTTAAAGTTTACTATCTTAATATCTGAACGTCTTTCTTGGTCAACGCTTTTACAACTTTCTCCTTTTCTTTCTACTTGGTCCAGATTTTAGACCCAGCTGATGCATATTTCGAAACGTTCTGTGATGTTTTGCCTTCTTCAAGACGTTTCCTGATTCTCCCCTTTGCTCCAACTGACATCTCTCATGTTGGCGCCACGGTTCATGTTCATCTGCGTCCAGCTGAAGACTAATCTTCTGATTTATTCTGATGCAGGTGTTTGTTTTAGAACTGCAAATTAAAGACATTCTATAATCCATCTCTTCCAATGATCTAAAAAAAACCCATCTGTGACCATTAAACAATTCATTTCTTTCTTTGTTGTTTCTTAGAGACAGAAAGTTGACAAGTAGTAGTTCTCAAGTGCTCAAGAAGAGAGTTCTGCAGTGGAGTTAAACTCAAAGCAGCTCCTCAGATAAATAATGTTAAATTATTAATTTTATATATGAATATTTCTGTTCAGTGCCCTGAGATGACTTCTGTTGTGACTTGGCGCTTTATAACTAAACTGAACTAAACAGAAAATAAGATTACTCAGAAGCTCCTGAAATGGGCCACAGTTGGTTGACTCTTTTTTTCTTTCTATGAAACAATAAACACAAACAACAAACAGGTTGCTGTAAACAACATCATTAGGAGCTCTTTGCACTGCGGAGTCTCTGTTCTTGTCGTTAATCCAGTCCACATGCGGTTCTGTAGACGAGGTCTCACCAGAGGACAAAGGGGACAACAGAGGACAGTTTATGAACCCTGTAGCTCTGACAGTTTCAGTCTGGACGATTAAAGCATTCAGAGTAAATCTGCAGTGACTCAGAGAGGAACACTCTCCAGTGTAAATAATGTAATTACACCTCTTCCTTTTGGGAGGGCAATTTACTGTAATCAGGGCAGAGTTCAGCCGACGATGTTGGAATGAACAGGAGCTCGTGGATGCTTTGCCCCCCACCGAGGTATTTAATAAACGCATACTGCTTCATCAATCACGCCCCGCTGGTGCAGCTCACGCACAGAAACATTATTTAGATGTTTTACTTCTCATACGGCAGAGAAACAAACAACCTGAGTCTAAGGGCCAGTCGAAGTGTAACTCCCAGCATGAAGCCAATAATATTTCAGGACTTTTACTTTGTAGTGTCTGCTGTTTGCAGATGATGTGTTCCTGTTGGTGCCATCGTGCCGTGACCTCCAGCTCTCACTGGAGCTGGGCTGAGCATCAGAACCTCCAGATCGGAGGCCCTGGTCCTGGTGGGAGTGAGGTTCTGCCTCAAGTGAAGGAGCTCAAGTATCTCTGGGTTTTGTTCACGAGTGAGGGACGAATGGATTGTGAGTTCGACAGATAGATCACTGAAGCTTCTGCAGTATTGTGGACTCTGTGCCGGTCTGTTGTGGTGAAGACGGAGCTGAGCTGTAAAGAGCTCTCTGTTTACTGGTCGGTCTACGTTTCTACCCTCACCTACGATAAGGATAGACCCTGAACGCCTCCCAAGGGAGGTGCAACAACCGGAAGGAGACTCCGGGGAAGACCCAGGACTTGTTGGAGAGACTGTCTCTCACTGGTCTGGGAACACCTTGAAGCCCAGAAGAGCTGGAAGAGGTGGCTGAACCTGCTGTGAGGAGGTGCAGACGTGAGCTGACGACAGAGTCAGACCACGTGGACTGGGTTTACTGGTTCTGACCAGCAGAGGGAAGGTGGTCTCGACCCCTGTGGCTGAGGATGCTGAGAGTTTTGTGACGTAATTTCACTTATTTAACCGTCGCCACGTTGTGTTGGCCTCGGAAAGAAAATAACGTTGAGGTTTGGGGTGACCGCGCCGACAGCCATCACCCAAACATATTGAACACCACCATGACCTGGTAAGCCCGAGTAGACTCGACGTGAGTCATGGTGAGACTGGACAATGGAAGAACGGTCTGTATATCCAGAGTTGACCCAGAGCTGGGCTGCATATCAGCAGATTTTAGTTTTTATTATTATTAATTTTATTAAACCAACTAACCTACACGCCCTAATAATAAAATCCTAGTTCCTGACAGAAAAAAACATACATATTTTGTTTTTAAAGCTTTGAATCTAAATAAAAACCATCTAAAATAAGCTTCTTTACTCAAACATCAAGATGTTGTGCTGAATTTAAATATATTGCATAGATTAACATTAAATATATTCAACAAGTCTTAAGAGAGAGCAACTGTGAATCTGAATGAAGCTAAAACAAATGTATTTAAATTAATTCAATAAGAGCAATAATCAACATCACAAACAGTTTTAAGTAAATACCTCATTTTTTAAAGTCAATTTTATGTTAAAGTAAAACATTTAAAGGGTTTTATAAATCACTGTCAGTTCTCTGAATCTGATTATCATCTGAGTGGATCTTATTAAACATGGAAATGTTATGCATCTCTTTGCTTTCCTTCCATAAATAGTCCTCAGCTGTGATATTTTTGGCTCAAAGCAGGTTTTTTTTAATGCGTCCTTGATGCTGCAAGGCTCCCAACTCGCTGTGATCGTGATATCAGGTCCGCTGCTTATCCACAGGATGATTCAGCCTAAAAAAATGAGCTTCAGCATATAAAATAATCAACTTAAGAAGATGAAGGAGGGAGCGAGCAGCTAAACTGGTGGTTTTACTTGTAGATTTTTAGGAAAATACAATAATTAGTAACACAAACGATCACTTGAAGCTGTTTTTTTTAAGCATTTTTGCTGCCTGTTTGCTTTCACTCGATTGTTTTTATGCGTTTATTGGAGGTAAAGAACTTTAAAACTTTATTTCAAAATGTGCTTCGTCAGTAAAGGTGTTCTCAGCAGGATGGCCACCACAACAATGCCCAGAACTCGTCTGTTGTTCCAGATGCTGAACCAAAATTTTGACGTGGCAGTAGCTGAGAGTCATTCCCAACACATACTCTGAGCTCTAAGTGATCACATGATCACGTGAGGCTGTTGTTTGAGACTTTGAGGAGCGAGGCGGCAGGCGATATGCATTCCTTTAAGGAATGCTACTTCCTGTACCTGAACGCAACTAGAACCCCAGTGGGTCCTCAGATGATCAACAAAAATTAAATAAATTATCAAAACGAGGCATTTATTCTGTCGTTATTACAAAAAAATAAAGAGCTTAAATGATTTAAATCATGTAATAGTTGTAAAGGCTGTTTATTTTATCGTGTTTATATTGTCTTGTAAGCAACAACTGTTTAGTTTCAGCAAACGCAGCAGACATCTGTTAATAAATAACAAAAAAGAGTTTCCAACTTTTCTGGTCAGCAGAAATCATCTCTGAGAAATTATCAGTCCGGGTTCCGTTTAACGTCTGAACGCACAGCGTAGAAATATTCTTTGGTATAAAAGTTGCTTCTTACTGAATATAAACCCGAAACAGCTTTTTTAGACAATTTATTTGCAGGTGCAACAAAGTCTGACACTCCTCGCTAGAAGGAATGATAATGTCTTTTCTGCTCTTCGTCTTTCTTTAAAGGCGGCAGTTCATCCGACTGCTCCTCTTCCTCAGGTTCTGTACCTGAGACGCAGGTGTCACCAGCTCTCAGGAGGTTGTAATTAATAGGACTGTCACAATAACAAATTTTGCTGGGCGATTGTTTCAGAAAGTGTGATAAACGATAATATTGTTTGAAATGTGATATTAATTAGTAATTATTGTCAAATTTAAGAAGAAATTTTAAATTTTTGTGTGCAGTACCTTTTTTGACCACTGGATGGCAGTAGAAGACTGAATCGAAAGATGGATAGTGAGGGAGCGAGCAGTGTGTCTTTTTAAGAAAACTGGAAGGGAGGCCCCTTGACGTGACATGGGCTGTCTCATCCCTGTTTTTCAGTTCTTGGTGTGGTTTGAGCTCTTTCGCATAGCATGTTCCACACAAATCTTTTAATAAGAAAAAAAATCAGTAAACAAGTTCTCAGATTCTTTTTGCAGAGAAAAACAACTTTTTAGACGAAGGATCAGGTTTTAACGGTGAATTTTGGAGCTTCGACAAGACCGAGGTTTTTCCCCTCGAGGTCGGCCTGTTAGCTTAGCTCGTAGCTTAGCTACTTTTAACAATCCAAAAACACGATTTTGGATTGTTAAAACAGATTTTAAAGGGAAAGGGGTCAGTGAAAAGCACCGCAGTTGAGCGTTTTGTCGTCCAGTGTCTTCAGTAGAAAGAGAGAGACACGAAGTAACGATAAAGCCGATAAATGAAAACGAGGTAGATGATTTTCATTTATCATACGATTAATTGATTTATTGCTTAAAGTCACAATTTGCAGCGGTCAAAAAAAGTGCAATTCAGCTGTGGCGTTTCTAGTACGAGCCCCGAATTTATCTCTCTTTGTCTCCAACAACCGTCGCGCAAGGATATTTTCTGATTAGTCGTGTAGGATGTCGTCATTAGGAGTCGATGGAGTTGTCGTGCAGTCCATATCTGTTCACAGCTCAGTGTTAGGTCATTCCGCCCTGCATGGGCTCGACTCGGGTTGACTCAGACCGGGTTTTGGGGATCCCACCTGCTTCCAGATTAGTCATTAGGACCTACCCGGCCGAGGATCCAGGCGAACTGAGCCAGTCATTTCAGCGGACTGTAGACCACTGATTGGCCAGAGAGCCATGTTACCAGATGAGTCACCATTTTCATCCACTTCCTCTTTTTCCTAACGTAAGTCTCGTGAACCTTCTCTGGCTCACTTCCAACTTGTGTTTGAGTCGACATAGACGGAGCACCAGGCCGACCACGACCTCGATGTCCTCCGTTGTTGGGCGTCTTAAAGAAAGTGACACCAGAGGAGCGGCGAGCAGACTCGCTGTGTAGATCCCGCCCACATCAAGGCACATTCACAGTGACTGTCAATCAAATTGGCTTAAGGGACACAACCTTCCAGTTCTGATGAGACTGAGGCCTTATCTAGGGTTAACCGTCCACGTCAGAAACATTCTGCCTCTTAGATCTGTCTCATCCCTGCGATGTTCTGCTTGACATTTCTACGTGGTAAATTATAAAACATTCAACAAACTGGGGTGTCCTGTCTTAATCTTTTTCACAGTTTGGCAGCTGTGGGATTTAACATTGATCGAGAGAGTCGAACAGAGTACAGAGGGATGCAGCACAGTTTAAGGCACATATCTTCCTTTATGAGAGCTTTGAGTTAGAGCAGCACCTTCAAAAATCATGCAGTTCATGTGAATCTGGGCCTAAAGAGTCCCAGAAAAAAAAAAACTCCATCTTTATCTCATTTACTCTCCAGAAACTTCCGTATCCATTAACTGATCATCGAGGAACCACGTATAAATCAGGAGGTTCTGCTGCTCTGGAGCATAGAACACAATGCCTAGATGGAAAGGCATCAGCAATGGTTTCGTAAAAGCAACTCAAATTCACCCCGAAGGTCAGGCCGTGGACGGCAGCAGAGAGCTTCCTCTCTAAAACCAACATGGCTGCACAACATAGGGTTTTAAAGTTTAGGTCTCCAAAGTGGAAACGTTTACCCAGAATGCACTGCAGCAAACACCGCATATCAGCACAGACAGCTCAAATGTGAAGCACGGCAGTGGAGATGTGATGATTTGGGCTTGTTTTACCACCGCCACATGGACAGTCCATCAGGACCACAAGTTTTAGATGACTCTCAGCTACTACCACACCAAACCACAGTCCAGTAACTGAAACCCGGCAGAGTTAAAGACATGTTGAGTTGTGGATTAGCTAGGTAGCAGACTGGAGGCCATCTTGAACTCGATTGACTCCAAATAATTAATCTCGTAGAGTTTATAACTGAAGTCCGTCCAGTGAGTCGAGATATTTGTGCAACTTGACAAACACAAACCAGTGAAAACGCTATTTGCTTTAAAATGGTCGGAACAAACGAGTCCTTTCTTCAGCGTCTACTCTGCGCTGAGTGAAATCTTACGAGGTTACGCCCTGAATAGTAAACTTTTTGATAAATAATATAAAATTAGATTTCAAGAATAAAAAGTTCTCCAGCAGTTGATCAAATTTAACAGCAGACGTTGGAAACGACTGAACTCCCTGACTGCGTTTAGAGCTGCAGGATGTTTGGAGTCAGGAAGTGAAATGAGATCATCCTGTTGACCCGTTCTGACCCAGTGTGACCAGATCTGACCCGACTGATCGAATCAGAAATAATCTTCTTATTTCATTTTCTTGAGGGGGAAAACCCACATCAGACAATTTGGCACCATTCTTTTTAAATGACCAGAACCTCAAACGTTTGTCCCAGTTTCCTCTTTCAGAATCATCTGAAGCTGCTTTACGAGCATTTCGGCTGAAGCGGGTTACTTGTTGCTGAATCTCCACAGTCATGAATTATACATGTGGAAATGCTGCATGAGGATCCAGCACGACATGGCATCCGGTTCCCTCGCCCCGTCTCTGCAGCACGGGGTCTGTTTAGAACCTCCAGACGTTTCAGAAATGTGAAACGCAGCACCAGAACCCCCCTCGGGGAGAGGATGAAGCATCCTTACCCTGACGGTCTCCACGCAGATGGATGCCAGAAGAGTCAGGGGGCTGAGTGCACCTCGCAGATCCCGGTCCGCATCGTGCCGCCAAAAACACCGAGGATGTGGGTCAGAGCAGCTGGGAGCATCCCGGAACCGTCACGGGCCTGTGCAGATCCCAACATCCAACCTCGGCTGCGTCCTCCGTCTGCAGCTGTTCCAGATGTGATGCGCTCCAATCCACGAGGTTCTGGCATCCAGACCCGACCAGATCCTAAACGAACCCCCTGCCTCCGTCTCTCCTCCCCCCCCTCCGCCCAATTCACCGCCTCATCGCTCTATTTCTGTCTTTTTGTGACGCTGAGCCGCACTCTTCCACTTCACCGCTCCTCAGCTGCGTCTCGCCCAGAGGATGCTGAGCATGTGTTCAGGGTGGGGGTTGGGGGCTGCTGACTTCATAGGTGGCACGCTTACTCCTCACGCTGATAGGTCAGGGAGGACGGCGCCGGGCCTGTTGGGCTCAGCTTAGCTCTGTTTATTTACTGATAAAAATCTCCAAAGACCCCTTGAATGAAAACACGAGCAAACCTTTCACTGTGCTTCACTGAGAATCAGAAGGAAGGATTTCTAAATGTCATATTATTAAAATAATATATATATATATATATATACTGTATACAGTATATATCCTCTTAAAGCACGAATAAGAGAAGCACAGCACTGATTGTTCTCCGCTCCTCCACAGAGAGACGAAATGCCCATCTCTGCTGGTACGACGGGAGAAAAGAAGGAGAAAAAGGGACGACGTGGGAGTATTTGTAGGGGAGAAGAAGACAAACAGCAAAGAAAAGGGGGGAGGGGAGGAGGCAGCAAAAGAAAGCGAGCTTTGGAATATTTATAGAAAGCTGAAAGAAGAAAGCTGCTGTTACATCTCAGTCTCTGCAGCAACACGAACATCTGCAGCAGAAACCTTAAAGATATATTTATAGCCCCAAAATAAAAAAGAAGGAGTTATTTTAGGCTTAAATAGCTGCTGATTTAATAATCTGCAGGGGGAGGCGGACTTAATCACAGAAGCGATGCGCTTGTGACAGTAAGAGGCTGACTCATAAAACCATCAGCCACGCCAGAGCAGCATTTAAATTAAAACTAATAATTTTCTGCTTGTTGGGACAAAATCAGGTAAAATAAATGTAATTTTCCACGATAAACACGTGACTTGGAAATTAAAAACCCGTGCATGTGTGGAGACCAGGATACCTCTGGGCTGATGCTATGACCTAGATTGGGCCTTGATGCTCCCGAGCCTGGCAGGCTGAGTGTACGCGAGCGTTTCAGTGCCAGCTATAGAGTAAATGTGTGTGTGTGTGTTGTGCTCAGAAAAAGAAGCTAAATGGCTGCACTGCTTGTGTGACTAAGAGCCTCAGCTGGACGGCACACAAAGAGGTGAGAGCTGGTCCACGGAGGTGCTCGCACGTCAAATTCAGCTTTACGTAACAAACCAGGAGGAGAGGCAGAAGATCAGCTGGAAGTGGTGATTTTACTGAAGGTGCAGCGGAACATCACCTGCAGGGCCGGTGCCTCTGAGACGCCGTCCACTCGGACCAGATCTAGTAAACAAGACAAGAAACGATATTTATTTAACAAAAAAATAATAGAAAAAAACAGACAGTGTGGGTGAAGAACGGTCCAAGCCTCGCTGCTTCAGGATCTCAGACGGTCCATCATTTCCAGACTGTTCAGGGTCCATCATTCTACAGAGAAACATTTATTTAGTTTCTTCTGTCGGCTGCTCTCTTCCTCAGGGGTCACCACATCTAACTACTTCACACGAAGATTTGTTGATTGTTTTTACGCCTGGTGCCCTTCTTGTCTGAGCTACCACAGCCCTCTGTGTGGAGCAGAGAGCCGAGTTCATCTTCTATTTTAACCAATTTGTGTTTTTTCCAGATTCATTCTCCATGCGCACATCACAGAAGAATGGTAAGTGCTGTTATCCACACTGACCTACTCTCTGCCAGCTCCCTGAACTCTATCTTCATATTCCTCCCATCCCCTCGAGTCATCTTACTGTGTGACTGTCATTTTTATTTTCACATTTCTAAACACTTTATGATTGCAGTTGCACTCATTCACTTTCCCTTCAGATTGACACATAGTAAATAACATTGTAAATTGAAAACAGAAAAAAAAGGGACAAATGACAAGTTTTACAGCCTGAAACAAGTTTTTATTGTCGCTTACACAGGTGTCCCTCTTGCCTGGACGTCCTGTTGTCCACCGTCCTTCATCCAGTCCAGTTCCCCATCTACACTTGCAACGGGTCAATGTTTGGATTTCCTTCTAAGTACCACCTTTCTCATACGCTGGCTTCTCCACAGTGAGTTTAAAGCTCTGCTGTTGGAGGAGGAAATGGACTGTACTTATAAAGCACTTTTCTATTTTATCAAGATACTCAAAGTTCTTTACACTATAATCTCTGCCTCATTCATCCAATCATACAACACTCTACTAGATCCAGCTAATCTGAATCTGTAGGGGCTATAATCAGTGCTTTAAATCACATTTATACACCGATGGGACACACGGTGGAAGCAGTGAGGGGTTCAGTGTCTCGCCTGGGGACACTTCAGCATGTGACTGCTGGTGGAATCGAACCCCCAACGCTCCCACTGGAGAACGACTGCTCTAACCGCTCGGCCACAATTGCCCCTAAACTGTGTGGGGCAACTGTGTGCGCGCATGACGCAGTTAGGAGTTCGCACCGTGGTAAAACCACACGGCTGTGGAGCAGGAAGAGCCAGGCTTCAGAGTTCGAACCTTCAAGCGACCTCAGCTGCGTAACAAGCAGAGAACCGGTGCCCTGCTGGCGCAGACCCGTTACCAAGGTCATAAATGGACTTTCATTGTCTCGGTCATTGGCTAAATATATGAATATACATTATAAAAACAAACTTATTAAGTTTTAATTGTTCAGAAACAAAGTTGTTTTGTTTGACACTTTACTAGGAAAACTTTTAAAATGTACCAAAAACAAAAGCTCAGGACTCAGGAGTGGCCCTGATGGGCCAAGGGGGCCCAACTTGTTGGTACCCCCGAGTGCACAAAACCAACCTCAGCATCTTAACACCCACTGCTGTCAGCACAGGGGTGGAGGGCTGATGGTTTGGGCTCCTTCAGTCACTGAGTGGACCAGGAACTCCTCTGTAGACCAAAGGTTCTGGAGTCAGATCAGTCCACAGAGCTGAAGCAACAATAGAAAAAAAGAGTGGGTCAAAAGTCCTCTACAACCACGAGACTGATAGAACCCCTTCTGCAGCTGAAGGTTCTCCAAGATTCTGGATCAGGAGCTGGAACCAGTTTTTCCTACAGTTTCTGTCCATGAGGACTTGATGAGGACCGGACAAAGGTTGTGAAACATCTACGGTATTTAAGAACCGCTCTGTTCGGAGAGTCACGACTCCTCATATCTCTGAAGATAAAAGTAGCCGAACCGCTCACAGATGGCGGCGCTCCCACAGAGCCGGTCCGGTGAGGCCGATGGTGGACCCTGATGGGAAAAGTCTCATCAGCTGAACCTCGTTGTGTAAACACCAAGATCCTCTTTAGTCCAAAACAGGAAATGAGACAAACTGATGTACGAAGCACCAAAGTCCAGTCGAAGGGGAGGTGGACTGAAATAAATGTTCTAGCTGTTAAAGAAGAAACATCAGCTTAAAGAGACGGGTTTTATTTTACTGGAAGTAAACATTATAAAGAACCGGTTGTTCTGGAGTTCCTGACTTTACGTAAAAACATTCAGATTCATCAGTCAGGAGACTTTTATTTATCAGGAAAAATATATTTATTTTTAAAAATAAGAAAACTGATCTGTTGAAGATCTAATGAGTGACAACTCAAAGATAACTTAGCTAACAAAGGCTAAAAAAAAGCTACATTTAGCTAAAGAAAGGCTAAAAGATGAATGACTTTACCGAAATATGTTAAAGATTGAACTTGAATTATTCAAATTAAAACGAGCAGAGCAAAAAGAACATGGCTACATAAGAGCTACAATTAGCCAAAACATCAACCCAACGCTGAAACTTGCAAAACAAAGACTAAAGTTGGCTGAACAAAGGCAAAAAGCTTCTTTTAGCTAAACCAAAGCAAAAAATGGCAGGAAAGCTAAAAATTGCTAAATGAAAGCTACAAGCTAACATGAGCTAAATGAAAGCTAAAATCAGTTACACAGACGCTTTAAGCCAAAGTTAGGTAAACGATAGCTACAAATTGAAACGAGAAAAGCAAAAGATTTAACAAGCCAAAAGAGTAAAGCTAAAAGTAGCTAACAGTAGCTGAAAGCTAAACCTTCAATACAACAGCTACAAGCTAAAACTGCCAAATCAGTAATAAAAATGAGCAAAACATTAGCTAAAACCTTAAATTAACAGAATAGGAACTAAAAGCTAAAATCGGTGAAACAAAAGATAAAAAGTAGTTATAAAAACTGTAGCTAGAAGCTGCAACTTGTAAAATAATAGCAAAGTCTAAAATTGTCAAACAGTAGCTAAAAGCTAAAATTTAGTTTAATAGTAGCCAAAGGTGTGGCACGTATACTGAAGTAGATTACACCGTTTTTTTAAGCATTTCACAAATTATTTAATAAATAATTCAAAAAGTATTAAAGTTACAAAGACCAAAGACGTGAGCTGCAGTGTCCTGAATGAGCTGAACGTTTGAATGGCTAAAACAGCTGAACGTATGCTGAAGTACAGTCCAAGTAGTGTATGGAGGAACTAAAAACTGGATGCTGACTCGGCGTTCACACGGTGAGGTCAGCACCAGGTCGTTTACATCCGAATCCGCCGCTGCTCCTTCCAGAACTCGCCGATCCCTCTTGACAATGCAAACTCTGCCAAGTCCCTGCACTCGTGGGGGGTAAACCCCACCAGGGCGGTGCCCTTCACGCCTACCCCCTGCGCTCCTGCCAGCTCAGCTACCCTGGCTGTGATCAGGGCGGCCGGGACGTGGCAGTAGGGCGTCCCGTCGATGCTGAAACACGACCAGGTGTCGTTTGTCAGGTGACCGGGCGGGGGGGCCTCCGTGCTCTCCACATTACAGGCGACTTCCACAGCGCCCTCATGAGGCAACGCCAGCACCTGGACTCCAGGGAGGCCCCCGGGCGTGGACTCCCTGATGGCTGCAGCAATACTTTGGCCAACGGCCACGTCGCGGGTGTCGATGGTGACGTTACAGTTCATGACGTATGGACCGGCCCCGACGCCTGAAGTCAAACAGAAAATACAGCGAGTTAGTAAAACTGAAACACTTTGAGTGTCTCCTCCAATGTCTTCAGGCAGGTTAATGAATTTCAAGTGAAATGAAAACCAGTACCCTTCATATCTTAACTGTAACCTGACCCCAGAGCCTAAGGTTCTCCTGATTAGGACTGGACTTTAGTCCAGACAAACTGTTCTTCATTTCTCCAGTCTCATAACTCACTTCAACCCTATCCTGGTTTACTAGGTCCACCTTGGTTGTTTTTTACTTGAGTCTCGCCTCAATACGAGCCAATTTGTCATTTTTAATGTTTTTACAAACAGCATCAGAGAATCTGTATCAAGGAGATTGTTTTCGTGTAAACTGGATCTGAAACTAGCATGAAGCGAGCGACATACAGTCCTTCAAGGAATGCTGGGTTTTTAATTATTTATGCTTCAAACATCCTCACTGATCTGATTTATCGTTTCTGCTTCCTATAGCACTACACCGTTGCCTCTCCTACTCCGTCCTCCATGTTGCGTATTTTGTTAACTTGTGGCAATAGAAGGAAAAAAAAACTGTTCACTTTACTGGCAAAAAAAAAAAAAAAAAAAAAAAAAAAAAGGAAATCCCACTTCTGACACCATATGTTAGTCACATATACCAGCAAAAGAGGCACAGGCGATTGGCCAAAAAGAGGTTCAAATTTATAAAAAATAAATAAAATAAAATCAAAACACTGCAGTCTCAAAAAAGAGGTAAGCAGAACACAATTTAACTAAGGTACCAACATAGAGAACTAAAACACCAACTGACCCCCTGATTGAAACAAGAGGGGAACTTAAAGTGATTGATCAGACCATTCTGACACACTAGGGTAGAAAGCAAATTACCGTAAACAAACTAAACTACCAGTTGTGTCACCAACAAAACAAACTGATTGAAGAGGTGTCTAAACAGCAACCTAAAAAAAAAGAAATACATTTACGACAACAAATCCTATCTAGACAAAAATATAAAAATTAAGAGTACAATACCCAACTTCTCCCTCTGTTAACATAAAACATGACACAGCTCAGCTGGACTGATCTGATGCAGCTGGGGCTGCTTAAAGTGAGAGGCAGGAAAACTCCAGCAGCATCTCCACAGCAACTGGCTCCACCTTTATTTACTGTGTGGCTGCAGGTTCTGCCGTCCCACCTTCCAAAGTCTGATCTTTGAGCTGACTGAGCACCAAACTAACTTTCCTTCAAGATTCGGTCACAATCAGCTGTTCAAGTTTTTATACGTCCTCACAGCTCACCTGTCAGGCCGTAGCGTCTCTGTGGTTGTGGCCCAATGTCGGGCCTTATGGCCCGTAAGTCCGGGCTCTTCTTGAACCAGTCCATCTCCTTCCTCCTGCGCGCCAGCCCCCGCTGTAAGGGGGAGTCAGCCCAGCCGAACAGGAAGGCGCTTGTACCCTGGACCCTCTCTGTGAGCTCCTGAGCTACAGCTGAGCCAACAGAAGAGCACAAATACGTTACAAGACCCATCAGAGGGAACGATAGAGAAGCAGGAAAAATGATCATCACAGGCCCGATTTTAATTATAATCCTGTTATCACACCAAGATGGTTACCATAAAGGTTCACACTTCAGTGCACGCTCATTATCAGCAGGACCCGTGGTCGTTTAGTCAGCTGTTAACGTGTCAGCCTAATCAACACGTCACAGCACAAGCTTCAAACTGTAAATACAGGACTATTTTGGTACAGTTTGTCGTCCTTAAAACAAACGTTTTAATATATAAATTACAGCTGTATTCCACTTCAAGTCGAACAGAATGCTGCGATGCTCTGTCAGTCCAATAAGAACAAATCATTTGGACTTCATTCCGTTCTAAAAGGAAGTGCACTCACACTGAGACACATGAAATATTACATTTTATTTATTAAAACAGTTGGATCGCCTGGTCATATGACTAGGCTGTTTCAACACCAGAACAGAGCAGAAGATTTGTCTTCAAGTCCCAGTATCATATAATTCTTTGTTTCCTTCATCTTGTTTATCATTGTCAGATTTTTATTTTATTTAACATACATGAATGGATAAATAGGACAAAGATTCAGCAAAACTTCCTAATTTAAACAAAGTGCAAAAAATAGTACCAGCTTTATAGTAAATCCGATTAATGACACAACTCCTCAGCGCCTGCCTCCTCCCCACCAAACCTCACTCGAGTGATATTTATTGATGAACCCCGAGCTTACAGGACACTAAATTCCTCACCCCGAGCCTCCTGAGCGCACTTCTCCACTCCCACGTCCTCCCCCAGAGGATAAATAGGTATGAGGTCAATGGCTCCCAAACACGGGTGGACCCCCATGTGTGAACTCATGTCGATGAGCATGCATGCCTTCTGGCATGCAGAAAGAACTGCCTCCCCTAGAACACATGACACAGAACACCTTTATATTAGTAACGCAGGAACCTAAACAAAATATTTTACAGATTTACAGACCGTTTAGATGATTTTTACAAGAAGCTCACAGGAAGTTGTTTTTTTTACAAGATGTTTACAGTGCGTTTACAGAATGTTCACAAGAAGCTCACAGTAAGTTTACAAGACGTTTACATTTGCTTTACTAGATGTTTACAGTGAGTTTACAGAATGTTCACAAGAAGCTCACAGTAAGTTTACAAGATGTTTACATTTGCTTTACTAGATGTTTACAGAGAGTTTGAAAGACATTTATAGGAAGTTTACAAGGTGCTTGCACTAAATTTACAAGGTTTTTTTTTACAAGACGTTTACAAGAAGCTCACTGTAAGTTTACAAGATGTTTACAAGCTATTTACTAGATGTTTACAAAAAGTTTACAAGAAGCTCACAGGACGTTTGCAAGTTTTTTTTTACAAGCTGTTTACAGGGAGTTTACAAAATGTTTACAAGAAGCTCACAGGACATTTACAAAACGTTTACAGGCTCTTTACTGGATGTTTATAGAAAGTTTAAAAGGACATTTATAGGGAATTTACAAGATGCTTACAAGAAGTTTACAAGTTTATTTATTTGTTTATTTATTTTATTATTTTTTTTTTTACAATATGTTTACCAGAAGCTCACAGAAAGTTTACAGGACGTTTATAGGTGCTTTACTAGATGTTTATAAGGAGTTTCCAGGATGTTTCCAGGGAGTTTATGAGAAGCTCACAAGACGTTTACAAGTTTTTTTTGTTTTTTTTACAAGATGTTTACAGTGAAAGGGCAGCATGGTGGCACAGTTGGTAGAGCTGGCGAGCAGATCACCCTGGTTCAAACCCTGGCCCGGGGCCTTTCTGGATGGAGTTTACATGTTTGCTCAGTGCATGAATGGGTTTTCTCCGGGTACTCCGGTTTCCTCCCACAGACCAAAAACATGCATGTTAGACTGATTGGTAACTAAATGGCCCCTGGGTGAGAATGAGAGTATGAATGGTTGTTTGTCTCTGTTCCCCTGTGATGGACTTGCAACCTGTCCATGGTATACCACGTCTCTCGCACAGTGATGGCTGGACATGGACACGTGTGGACACCAGTGACCCCCGTGACCCGAAAAGGAAGACGCGAGTAAAGATACTGGATGGATGTTTGTAGTGAGTTCACTAAATGTTTGCCAGAAGCTCACAAGAAATTTACAAGACTTTTACAGGCTTTTACAGATGTTTCCAGGATGTTTACAGGGAGTTTACAAAATGCTTACAAGTTTTTTTTGTTTTTTTTCAAAATGTTTACAGAGTTAACTGAAAGTTTCCAGGGGTAGGAAGTCTACAGGGAGTTTAAAAGGATTTTGTATGAGACATTTACAGAGGTTATTTATTTATTATTTTATTTAAAATGTAAATTTACAGAGAGTTTATAAGAAGCTTAAATTAAGTTTACTGTGAGTTTCCTGGAAATTCACAAAACGGAGTTTAAAAAAATGCAAACGAAGCCTTTAAGCCTCCCTAAAGGCTTAAAGGATGCTTATAGAAAATTTATGAGGAGTTTACAGGAAATACAGCAGCTTTTTTTTTCTTTCCAGAGGACAAATTAAAGGGTTTGTAATGTTTTAAGAGGTTAAAGAGGAGCTATGAGTTATTTCCCAGCGACGAAGGCGTCAGATGAGTCACTACTTACTGATGGAGTCGATGGAGGCCACGATGGTGATGACGGAGCGGTTGTAGTCGTGATCACTGAAGATGTTCAGAACTGTGGCCTCCTCCCGTTTCACCCCTGAACAATAATCACACATTTACAAATATTTCCAAATATTTCATTTATGTTATCGTCATGGGTGATCATGCAATTGTGACTGTGCGTTTATGTCTGTCTGTTAGCAAAATGTCACGACCAACCATGAAACCCTCAGTAATCATTAGATGCACGCCTGCAGTCATGCAGGAGACATTTCTTCAGACGTCTGTTGCCATCCTCAGGATTCATGCAGTTTTTGTCGTCTGCTGGTAAAATCTGAACCATTTCTGTGGTTTGTTTTGGTCATAAGGCTCAGTGTGATGATTCAGAGCAAAGGTGCATGAAACCGACCTTCGACATTGCAAAGAGCCGCTCGGGCGACCTGCTCCACCACGTCTCTCCTGCGAGCCTCAGAGACGTTGAGAAGACACGCCACCAGGCGTCGGCCCAAAGCGCCAGAGCTCATGTTTTTGCGAGAACAAAAACACGCTTTTCTAATCTGTAAAACATGTAGATTAGGCAAAATAACATTTTGTTGACAAACTTTTAAATAACAATTTGTTGACTAAAGTTGCGACCGGCTTGCTTCGCTGTGGGTTTAAAGGTCCAGTTTACAGGAAGTGTGACATATAGTGGCGCTCTGAGGTACTGCAGTAAACGTGGGCTGTTTCTGCATCAAATATATAATCACGATGAACAGATTATATTAATTAAAACTGACAAGACTAATTTAATGTCTGCTTTCAACTTAAATTTATAACTTTTTTAAATGTATTGCTTACCTTTCAGGAGATAATATAAATCCAAACCCATCCAGACAGCACAAAAATGATCAGTCTGAGTGTTCTGCTCCAAATTTATCTGCACATAAGCCAAACTACAGTTACAGAACTGGTTCAAAGTTCAGCCTGGAGGAAACTAAACACTTTTATCTGAGACAGGACGACCAAACACAGGTGAGAGGCACGTGCAGCCGTGTGCTGATCCAGAAAAGTTCAGAGGTTCAGGTCCTCATCCATGCTTCATCGATCTCTGATCAGCTGAAGCTTCCAGCTCAGAACAAGAGTCCACTTTAAAATGTACCTTTCATCTAAAAAATAAAAATCAGCACTGCCACCTGCTGGAGGCTCTGAGCTCAAGTCAGTCAATTTATCTGTGACTGGTTTAATAAAACAACTGGATCTTCTTTGGCCCAAAGATTATTTAAGATATATGTGTTTGTCTTCACTGTTCTTCCTACCTCCTCTCTAATTACTGTTGCTGTAGTAGCCCAGTTGTCTGGAAGCTTTTTCTTACCACCCAGACCCTTTAACAGCTTGTCTGAACTTCTCACAACATTCTTCCTTCTTCACCTTCCACCATTTGGTCTTCTTCTCTGATTTCACCCTTTTCTTCTTCACAACAACAGTCATTCTACACACAACCATCCGATGCTGTCTGGTCACACTCTCCCCTGCCACAACCTTACATTCCCCAATCTCCCTCAGGTTTCCTCTTCTACACTGAATGTAGTTTCCTGCATACTCCTGCCTCCACTCTAAAGGTCTATGTTCATCTCTCTTTTGGAAACAAGTGTTGACTACAGCCATTTCCATTCTCTTGGCAAAGTCCACCACCACTCTTCTCCCTGGGAATACAGTATTCTATCGCCATACCCTTCCACTTAGTCTCTTGGACATGTAAAACATCTACCTTCCTTCTCTGCATCATGCCAGCCAGCTCTCTACCATTGCCTGTCATTGTCCCCACATTTAGAGTTGCCACTGTCAGTCCTACATTGTCTTTCCTCCTCTCCCTCTGTCTCTGGACACGTTTCCCTCCTCATGGTCTTTGAATAAAAGCAGCACAATTTACGCCGGCACCCTGTTTGTCAACAGCACTGGTGGCAGTCGTTAATCTGGGACCTTGACCGATCCAGTATGGCGTCGCTTAGATGAATTTGCATATTAGTTTTGGCTAAAATGTTTTATGTCGGACGCCCTTCCTGACACAACCATCACCATTTACCCGGGCTTGGGACCAGAACCAGAGATACACTGGCTTGGGCTCCTTAGTGTCTGATTTACTCAATTCTATATACAGTACAGTACTTCCTATAATTCAACTTATATTTTAGGTCAAACTAAAATTTATAATCCACTTAAATTCAATTCGATCAAGCAAAAAAAAATACAAGAATGAAAAACAAACAATTATCTAAACATCTAAGAATATTTTTAAGGATTTATTTAAAGTTTTCGACTGTACAGCTGTGTAATGACCAGCGAAGCCAAAGCGGAAGTACATGGAGTAGTCTTATCTTGCTAGCGTGTCTTTACTTCCGGACAAATACGGAAGTGTCAGTTTAAAACCACGCAGCGCCTCTCGGTGGCTGTAAACCAACAAACAGACGTGATTGAAAACACGTATGTGGAACGATGATGCGTATTTATTCATAATTAGCCACAATGTGATAAAAATATGATCGGGAGAGGCGCGTGGTGATCGATATTCTTCGGTAATCGGCCACGGTCGAGTCTGTTCGGTCCGTTAGCATCAGGTTAGCTGCAGCAACATGTAACGCGGAGAGGAGGAACAAAACTTCTCACCTCTGGGTTTTATGTTAGTTATCCGGGCAGTAACGTTCGGCTTCACCTTGGTAACTGTGGCCAAAGCGATGAGCTCCTTGGCGGCGACGCCCTCTGAGCTCCGGGGGCTGCGGGGATCAGCAGCGGGGAGCCCCGGCCGTAGAAAGCTGCAGAAGCTGCTCGGAGTCCCGGGCTGCGCCCCGAACCGAGCCAACGACCTGCTGCTGCTGCAGCGGCCCGACGAGGACGACAACAACAAGCACGTGGTGTTTTTCCACGGAGACATCCAGGTGAGGCCGGTGATGAGACCAGGGTTTCTCACAATCGCTGGTTCTCATATTCGTATGGCGGCCCAGGAGGGACATTCTTGTTTTCAATTTTCCGACATCCATCAGCGTTAGTTGTTTTAAAATCATGTAATCCAACAAAATTGGCCGAAATTTTACGGTAAAACCTGCAGAAAATTAAATGTTTTAGCTGCCAGTGGCTCACAAGGGTCACCATGGCAACCACACTCTGACAGCACTCTTAATAAGACAGACAGACACGTTTTTTAATTTGAGTTTGTGGAAGTGCACAGGAGTTCAGGGGTGTGATCTGTAGAGAACTGAGTGAAATCTGGGTGCAAGAAGACAACAAATAAATACTTTTATTCAGGAGAAACTTTACTTGATGTGGAGCAATTTATGGGTGTTTTTTTTTTTTTAAAGTTGACAGGTTGAGTATTTTGTAGGGAAATCACCAAAAACTTTAAATATTTGTTTTTAGGGACATTTTTACATTTTTTTGTGAATTTTGCCAAACATTTGTCTTTCTACCTTATTTATACCAAATATAGCTTCACATAAATAATAAATATATGTTGGTATAATATTTGGAGTATTTGAAAAGCAGTCCTGTGGTCTAGGTGATGTATTTGTATCTGTGTCTGTTAGCAAAACATCTCATTGACCAGTTAATGCCTTTAAAGAAAACACTTAAAAGTAATCATTGGTAGAACACGTACAACCAATTCAATTAAAAAATACCTCATTAATCCCCAAAGGGAAATTAAGTGTTATTAGCTGTTGTCCTTGTTTAATTCAGAGATGTTGTAGATGCTGGTGGCAGGATCTCTTGTAAAGGTCAGTCCCACAGCCGATGTGAAGAAAGTGGCCGCAGATGCCTTCCATTCAGTCCACCCAGACTAGGCTGGACTCGCGGTTCCTTCAGGCAGCAGGACCGCCCAAATGCTGGGCAGAACTCTTCCCAGAGCCGTCTCAAGAGCCTGCCGAGCTCCTTGTCGCTGCAGGTGCACGATCCTGTCCTTCTGCTGTCACAAGCTGAATTTCCTGCCTAGGATCTCAGTGGTCAGGTGCTCAGCCAGCAAGATGGCTGCCACAGCTAAACCATAGACAACACAAAAATGGCTACCTTTTTTTTTGTTGTTAATTTTAGACATGGAGCTAAATTGTAGTATATTGTATTAGAAAAATTAGAAAATTATTCATTTTATTCTGTTACTATATTCATTGTGTAGTATATTGTATTAGTTAGTAATAGAAAGTTATTAATTTTGTTCTGTTACTATAAGATTATCACCGTTTGAACAAATTGGAAAAAAGGGGCAGATATAATAAGATTTTTTTTCTTCTTTCTGCTACCTTTCATTTTTTTATACTCTGTACGTT
>JARVGV010000280.1:6196932-6211279 GCA_031762435.1 Hypsolebias longignatus | reverse complement strand
AGCACTTTAAACAGTGACAGTGCACACCAAAGTGCTGTACAGGGACAGACAGACCAAGCACACAGCAACAGATTACACAACAGGAAACTGAATGTCGAAACAAACAAACAAAAAACATCACAGCTAACATGATGCCAACAAAAAAATGACAATCCCGCAGTCCGTGTGACCATATGATGAGCTAAACGTTGGTGTGGTAATAACAGTCATCTACAACACATACTCCAGCACACCTACAAGCTAACCATACAAGCTAACTATACCAACACTACAAGCTAACCTTAGCAAGCCTACAACTTAACAATAGTAATGCTACAAGCTAACATTAGCAAAGCTGCAAGTTAACATTAGCAAAGCTACAAGCTAATATTAGCAAAGCTACAAGCTAACATTAGCAAAGCTAACATTAGCAAAGCTACATGCTAACCTAGCAAAGCTACAATAGCAAAGCTATAAGATAACATTAGCAAAGCTGCAAGTTAACATTAGCAAAGCTACAAGCTAATATTAACAAAGCTACAAGCTAACATTAGCAAAGTTACAAGCTAACATTAGCAAAGCTGCAAGTTAACATTAGCAAAGCTACAAGCTAACATTAGCAAAGCTACAAGCTAAAATTAGTGAAGCTACAAGCTAACATTAGCAAAGCTACATGCTAACCTAGCAAAGCTACAATAGCAAGGCTATAAGATAACATTAGCAAAGCTGCAAGTTAACATTAGCAAAGCTACAAGCTAATATTAGCAAAGCTACAAGCTAATATTAGCAAAGCTACAAGCTAACATTAGCAAAGCTACAAGCTAATATTAGCAAAGCTACAAGCTAACATTAGCAAAGATACAAGCTAACATTAGCAAAGCTACAAACTGACATTAGCAGAGCTACAAGATAACCCAAGACAGGGCTATTCAACTGGCAGCCCCAGCTGACTTTAATCCGGCCCACTTCATTAAAGAAAAACTTTTATTTTGGTTCTGGGTTTGGGTTCTGTTTGTTGCATTTATGATTCAATGCAATAAAACAAACTTAAACAGATCATTGTAAAGCTTGGTTT
Source organism: Hypsolebias longignatus (assembly GCA_031762435.1). Lineage (NCBI taxonomy): Eukaryota > Metazoa > Chordata > Actinopteri > Cyprinodontiformes > Rivulidae > Hypsolebias > Hypsolebias longignatus. The sequence continues at coordinate 6,210,225 of JARVGV010000280.1, read as the reverse complement.
ATTTACATAATGATCTTAATTGCTGGATGTCCGGCCCCAGAGCTGTTGGCTTCCAGAAAATGTGGCCCCTGAGCACTTTTGTTGAAAAGCCCTGCCCTAAGACCTCGTGGGCCATTTTGACCCAAGGGCAGCAGGAGGGTTAAATCACTTCCTAACTGACAAAACAAATTTGTTGACATTTAGACAACTTTCCACCTTCTTCAGAGGTTTTTGTTTCCTTTATTTTCCTTTAATTAACTGGACTGGATCAGAACATGTTGATGCTCTGTAACGACCCGACTGCAGTGAAACCTCACTCGAAGCTTCAAGCCGGCCTCCACTGGGGGGTGCTCGGACTCACCTGCAGCAGTCGCAGCCTCTGCTCGTTGTTGAACCTCTCCACGGCCGCCCAGAACCAGCGGATCACTATGTGGTTGTCATGGTAACCTGTGGGGTAGAGACATGATGATGGTGCATGAGTAAGATGAATAACAACGAAGGCCTCCTCCTCCTCCTGCCTCTCTGCAGCGTTTTGTGACCAGGTTCTGCTGGTGAAGCTTTAATGGACAGAGCCGTTTGGACCGTCTCAGTCGATTTTATTAAACGTTTCAAACGTAACGATCCGACCCTCCAGGAGTGTTTTAATGCCTTGGCCTCTGCTCAGAGTGAGCTGACACAACAAACAGGTGGAAAATTAACTGTTTTATATAAATGATTTCCACTCAAGAGCCCTCATTTTCTAAACGGCAAGTAAATAAACCAAAACTGATCGGTTTCAGGACGTAATCCATGTTTTATCTTCATAAATAACCTAAATAGATCTCAACCTTTGACTGTTTAGTTTTACTTGTTGAAAAACACATCGGAAGAGAAACACCCAGAGAACTCTTCACAGCAGATTCACCCCGAAGGTCAGACTGTGCAGCGACTCTACAGGCCTCAGTCAGCAGGTCAAGGGTCATGACCTCTTCTCGCTAAAAACAAGATAGCAGCACCACTTAGGTTTGGAAAGTTTCATCTGAAGGAACCAAAAGACTTCTGGACCAGAACCGGACCAGAGGACAGATGTTTCCCCAGAATGCACTGCAGGAAACGGCTCCTCCCAGCTGTCAACATGGTGGTGGAGGCTGATGGTTTGGGCTCATGTCAGTCACTGAGTGGACCAGGAACTCCTCTGTAGTCCAAAGGGTTCTGGAGACAGATGTAACGGGTCAAAATGGACAGAACCAACGGTCAAGTCAGAGTCCAGAATCTCAGCCTGACTGAAATTCTGGTGGACCTTCAGAAAGCTACACAGAACCGTTAACTGAAGCAACATTGGAAAGAAGAGTGGGCCAAAGGTCCTCCACAACGGTGTGAGACTGACTGAAATCCACTCTGAGTTCTTGCTTCTTAAACGGGGTTCGACAAGCTGCTGGATCAGGAGCATTACGGTTGTGTAATATGTTGTGTTGTACAAGACCTGAAGAGGACCAGATGATTGGATTTGAGTCCCAACGAGTAAAACCTGGACTGAAAGAGGGGGCTCTTGTTTTAGCTACCACAACTCAACATCCGTCAGACACATTCTAAAGCAGCGGTGCCCAAAGTGGGGTCCGCAGGCCAAAGTTGGCCCGCCAAACAATTTGATTTGGCCCGCCAAGCCGTCCTCATTACTATATTAAAATATTCTTTGAAGGATCAATGTGTTTACACGCAGTCATTCCAAGTTTAATGTTAGATGGAAAGTTGGCCCATTGACTATTGTAATGACACTACACAGCTGGAGTGACTAATTTGTGCATTCATTTTAATAATTGATATTCTATCCTGATGCATGCTCAATAATCCAGGTAGAAAAATAAAAACAAATAGGTCCAGAGGACCAGACTTAACTTTTTTAGACTTTATATTTTATTTTGACAGACTTCATACTGTCTCTCAGCAGTTTCTTGCTGCTGAATAACATTTCCTTCAACAAGCTGAGCCTCATCTAGGTGCCCATCCATCACACACCCTTCTTGAGCACCCCTAAATTTTAACTCAGCATCTCAGAAAAGTTAAGAAACCATCATTAGGATTTTGTAAGGAAACAGTTTTCAAACCATAGATTCACCAAAATATTAAATAAATGTTGAATAAATATGGAATAAATGACAACAGTCTCAAACGGGCCAGTAAAAGCTATCTTTTTTTTTTGCACGAGTCACGCCACCTGTCAGTCAATCCAGTGAGCACATCAGCGACTGACCAGTCAGCGACCTCAGTTTGCCCATAAGTGAACACCTCTTACCTGCAGAGCTGTTTCATTAAGAACACTTCGCAGTAAGAGATTTCAATAATAACAGAGTTTACATGTTTTGTTTCATGTTAATCTACTGTAATAAAATACATCAAAATGCATGAAATGGCATCTTCTTTATTCAAAATTCTGTGGGAGGACCCACATACCCCCCACCGCCACTACCAACGCAGCCTGTTCTGTAATGTTCTTTATACAGAATGGAAGGACAAAAAACTGTATAATAAATAAATGGACTTTACTTAAAGAATTATTTGGATTTCATGTATAATATTATTGCATTTGGCCCACAGCCCTCTGATAGATTTTAAATTTGGCCCTTTCAGAGAAAAAGTTTGGGCACCTCTGTTCCATAGAAAGGGACCAGAAAAAAATAAACCCAAATATTTGATTTGTCCTTGGCTGCGTTCACCTGGGGTCTCGCCTCTCTCCTGCCCTCCAGTCTTACGTACCTCCTCTGTACTCAGTGTTGATCCTCCAGTCTGCCAGGTCGATCTCTGCAGTGCCGGCGATCACCAGTTCCAGCTCCCTGGCGTCGAACACGGACACCAGCCTAACGTCTACCACCTGACAACAAAAAAACAAGGAGCCAGTGGGTCAAAAGGGTATAGTGGTACTGGGGTCTGTGTATTTCTCACAAACCTCCTCATCGTCTCCTCCAGCAGACTGAAGGGTTTAATCTGAGTCAGTGTCTTACAGTAAGTGACCTAAGCTCTTTTGGACCAGTGACACATTTTTGTCCCGCACATATTGGCCTTAATATGTAATTATTTCTCTATTCTACTAGAAGTTGTTGTTTGTGACACATGAAAACTCCTAATTACTTTAAAAAAATGTTTATTACATTTTTCACCTAAGGACATCACTACTATTTAATGGAGCAATGCATTCTGGGAGGATGTCGTTCATCGGCTGTAATAGAGACCAAAACGTAAGGAGTCAAGACCACAAGGTTACAACGTTACAATAAAGTTATATTTTACATTAGTCCTTATGCACAATATATGGGTTGAAACAACCAAACATGATCAACTTGTGATGTTTAATTTATTAGCTCTGAAGCTAGCACCAAATATATTAGCTTTAAGAGCCAACACCTGGTACGGTGTATTAGCTCTGAAACAAACATCAGATATATTAGTTCTGAAGCTAACACCAAATATATTAGCTTTTGGAGCTAACATCAGATATATTAGTTCTGAAACAAACATCAGATAAATTAGTTTTGAAGCAAACATCAGACATATTAGCTCTGAAGCTAACACCTGGTATATTAGCGCTGAAACAAACATCAGATATATTAGCTCTGAAGCTAACACCAAATATATTAGCTTTAAGAGCCAACACCTGGTATATTAGCTCTGAAACAAACATCAGATATATTAGCTCTGAACCTAACACCAAATATATTAGCTTTAAGAGCCAACACCTGGTATATTAGCTCTGAAACAAACATCAGATATATTAGTTCTGAAGCTAACAGCTAACACCTGGTATATTAGCTCTGAAGCGAACACCAAATATAGTAGCTTTTGGAGCCAACAACAGATATATTAGTTCTGAAGCAAACATCGGGTATATTAGCTCTGAAGTTAATACAAAATATATTAGCTTTTGGAGCTAACACCTGGTATATTAGCTCTGAAACAAACATCGAGTATATTAGCTCTGAAGCTAATACAAAATATATTAGCTTTTGGAGCTAACACCTGGTATGTTAGCTCTGAAACAAACATCAGATATATTAGCTCTGATGCTAACACCAAAAATATTAGCTTTTGGAGCTAATGTCAGATATATTAGTTCTGAAGCAAACATCGGGTATATTAGCTCTGAAGCTAATACCAAATATATTAGCTTTTGGAGCTAACATCTGGTATATTAGCTCTGAAACAAACATCGGGTATATTAGCTCTGATGCTAACACCAAATATATTAGCTTTTGGAGCTAACATCTGGTATATTAGCTCTGAAACAAACATCGGGTATATTAGCACTGATGCTAACACCAAATATATTAGCTTTTGGAGCTAACGACAGAGCTAACACCAAATATATTAGCTTATACAAAGTATTAGCTAATGCTATTACCGGTAGTCATTAGTCATTCTACATTCTTCTGTCCTGTTTCTAATTCAAAGGCTGAACAGCAGATAATGTCTAAAATTAACATTCAAGCTGAATGGAGTTCGCACCAATGCAACCTGTTTATGTAATTTACCCAGAACGCATTGCAGCGTCAATAAAATGGCAAAGTTTGTGTGTCAATAATTGCTAAGGTCTATTGTTCCAACTCATCTGAGACCCCTTTAATAAACGACTACAAAGGACAAATTTTTGTCCTTCGTCTCAGCCGTTTACCTCGTAAAATCCTCGGACTAGACTCTCGGTCTGCTGTGCCACTCCACGCTCTATTCGCCACTTCACCATTCGCTCGATGTACTCCTTCTTGTTCTTCTCGGACACAGGGATACCGGCCCCACCCGGCTTCAGCTCTCTCTCTGTGATCTGCAGTGTCACAGGCAGATATTTGTTAGTGAGGAAATCTGTTTTCAGCGCAACAAAAACAGTAAACGAACACACACCTGTCCAAAAACCTCCTCGTTGACAGTGAACGTGAGGTCCAGCATGTCCTCAATGTCATTGTCCTTCATCCACTGCAGGCTCTGATGGAACTCCTCATCAAGGAACTCCAGGTCACTTAAATCACACGGGCTGCAGGAACAAAACCATTCGTGGGTTCATGAGCGGATCTGTTCCTAAACTGAGGATCTGCTTCTTTGTGATAGAACATCTCAAAACTGTTGATTCTGAAAAGATGAGATGCACACAGGCCATACTCAGTTCATCCAACTCAAATCTTTCAGATCCCACCTGTCACTTCATGTGTGCCTCAGGGCTCCATCCTAGGGCCCCTTCTTTTTAAATCTTTCCCTTGGCAGAACTTTTCATAACTTCAACACCCATTTGGTTCTCCGATGACACCCAACTTTTATCCACCTCACCATGCCGTCCTTCTGCTTGAGCCCCGTGGGAAACCGAGCTTTGTTCCACTCTGTTTACCATCACCGGAACTCTTCCTCAACAACGACTCTCTTCCTGTCTTTAACAATTCCAACTCAAAACTCATCTGTTCAAGTTAGTCCACTCATTCTAATTTCCTTGATCATTTTTAATAGTTTTAACTGTAAGGTACTTTTGTATTGGATTGTTTTCATCTTTATTTAATGTCCTTGGATTTTAATGAAGATACAAATAAAATTAATTATTATTATTATTATTATCATTATTGCCATTTACTTGAATCTGACAATATGTATTTTTTTTTTATATATATATATTTTACTTAACGCAACAAAATACCAATGTAGGTTTAAATGGAAAATGAGAGGTGGAAAAGATTTTTCTCGTTATTTTGAGATAACAGCTTCTTAATTTTATCTCAACATAAATTAACTTGAATCTGAAGATAATGACTTACGATGTCATTTTGAAATAACGTTTGCAACAATTTCAAGTAAAATAAACAAAACTTTTTCCGCCTGACAGATGTTTAGGAGCAGAAGTGTGGTGAGTTTCAGGGACGCTCGTTGTTTAGCATTTCAACACCTTACCATGGAGCAGAGGTTTGGTTTTAGGTTGTCTGGACAAAGTGTTTTAGTGAGTCAACTCCAACCAGCTGCTTCGGTTTTCAGGAGAAACACTCACATACGAAGAAGACCTTTGTAGAACGGACGTGTGAAGAACGCGTCCAGCAGGTACTGATGAACCAGAGCCAGTCCCAGGATCCGCCCGCTGAAGCGAAACCTGCACCCAGCATGAAAACAAAACGCACACTCGTGGGCTCAAATCGTCAAATAATCTGAGATGTACGTTTTTCAGCCTGAACAATAAAAAACATCTTTGTAAATGTTTACAGGGAGGCATTCTGCTGCCTCTTTTTCCCTCGATTCAAGTTTGAATCTAACAGGCTTGAACACAAAATCAATTAAATCTCACTGCGTTTAGAAAAGTGACAAGAAATTAGATTTGGACCCAGATCAGAGGCGATATCTGCAACAACTAGCCACAAGAAATAAGCTGACTGAGAAACCACCCATGGCTTACCATTCATGGTGGTTGTCCACAAAGGCAGACATGGGGCTGATCTGCACCGTGTACGTGTCGTTAGCTGAGTACTCAAACAGTCCGTAGTACGGGTTGAAAAGTTCTCTGGACACCAAGAAGAAAAACTCTCTCGAGGGTCCACTGTAGTCCAGCCTGCAACAAATAAACCATACAACATGTATGAACTATTGGAATGAGTTTATTTCATCAGGATCCAGAGTTTCCAGAAATCCTGTGTAAATGCTGAGTCAGCATTCACACCGTTGTTTTGGTAACCCTCCTGCTGCCCTTGGGTCAGCGTCGTTTTGACCCCAGGGCAGCTGGAGGGTGAGTTACAACCCATGTACGTTCTACAACCCGACTTTTTCTCACCCGTCCTCGCCCACGAAGCTGACGTAGAGTTTACTCCTCTGCAGGTCTTTACGGGAATAACACATGATCTGGTTGAAGGCGTCCTCCAGCAGATGGTCTCGGCGTATGATGAGCCTGGGAGCAACACGTGGTGTCAAAACAAACATACGTCTCCGGAAGTTAACTTTTGATCAAACGTTTCTAAATTCAGAAGGAATAAAAATGCATATTTTTAAATTTTGCCCAAACTTCTTTCCTAATATTCATGGAAACATTTTGTCTTTTCGGCTATTGGTTAAGTCTTGTCAAATCTAGGTTATCGTATTTTCCACCGTACACGTTGCATCTATTATGCGTCACCGCTGACAACCAGAAATGTGGGCCGGTGTTGTGCCAAAAATCAACTGACTGCCAAATCGCGGCCATGGGAGCGTGCACGGGAGGACTTTAACAAGAATTTAACCAGATCAACACTTAAAAACAATTATTTGTTTGCTTGAAATTATAGCAAAGGTGTGTCTCAGTTTAACTTTTCCTTAATAAATGCACTTTGACCGTCAAATCAACTGCATTTCAAAAGCCATCTCGTGGAAGCAGGAGCGCGCAGAGGGAGGGCTCGCTGTGCATTTTCTTTGAAATTTAACAAGATAACCACCTAAAAACAATTATTTGTTTGCTCAACATTATAGCAAAGGTGTGTCTCTGTTGAATCTTTACTTAATAAATGCACTTTAATGGTCAAATCAGCTGCACTTCTCCGGGGCGTCGCAGCAAAATGAAGCTGATTTGACGGCTGCTCCAGGCAAGATCCTGGAGCTGGACGAAGGTGGCAGACTATGGCAAGCCGATTGTGTCATTAATAGCCGCTTTTACCTATTAAATGACACAACGGCATGCCATACTCCTCGAGTGCCATCTAGCGGCTGAAAATGGTAGTGTTCAATATTTTCAGACAGAATGAATGAAAATGGTTATATCTCAGCCAGAAATTGGTTTATGGGAGAAAAAAAGTCCATAAATATGTCACGTCTGCGTATAAGTCACACGGCATGTAAATTATACAAAAAACTGCAACTTATAGGCCAGAAAATATGGTAGCTACTTTATCAGTAATGATCTGTGACATGAGATTACAACAAATAGTGTTAGTTTGCTGCTCTTGGGTAAAAAAACTCAACTTTAAAACTGATACCTCAGGGGTTATTTTGATCCAAGGGCAGCAGAAGGACTACAGCACCACTAAATAGGCTAGAAGACCACTAAAGGGATACTTAAACCTAACAAACTCCACATAGAAAGACTCAGGTCCAAACTGGGGACTGAACCCAGGACCTACTTACTCTGAGTCAACAGTGCTAACCACTGAGGTATCGTGCTGCCAGTTACAGATTTTACACATCCTTGTGTCTTCCCCCATAGCATCTCTCACTAAAGGTGTCCCATTTAGTTTTTGTACAAGTCGTTTAAAACCATCACATCAGACCAGCGTTTCTTCAGTCATAATGGTTCAACGTACTTGACTTTACCCGGCCCCTGTCCATAACCCTTCGTCTCCAGCTTTCGATAAAAGTTCCTCAATTTTGCTTCGAAGTCCCGTTTATAGGGAGCAGGAGCTCTGGCGTTGGCTCGCTGAGTACCTGGAACATTAAAATAAATTCAATCAAGGACACGGGGACAATATTAGGGGGAGGGAAACCATAAAGTAACTGTCCAGCAGCAGGTCCAACTAAGATGGAGAAGGACAGGCAGGCAGATAATCAGGAGATTCAATGAAGCTGAGCGTATAATCACAAGTATTGTATGCAGGTTAATCTGGGATTGGTTTCAGAGAATTGTAGTTTTTATCAGCTGAAAGAAACCGTAAATCTGTTTACAGAGGAATTTGATATATTGAACGTATATGAACTGTACATGTGATGGGATATTTAACGTCTTCCCAATTTACCATTAAGGAACATTATGATATTGTTCCATTATTTTTACAGACTGGTGAGCCTCATATCCTTACTTCCAATATGCTCTTTTTATACTATTTTATACATAATAAATAGTCAGTTGTCTAAAAAAATGTTAGGTTAAATTACTTTTGTTGTGTGATCCCTATTTATGTCTCAGGTTTTATACAGCTAAGCTAAGAATTGCTCAAGCCTTTTTATAACTACAGTAATATGTTGATCCACAGAGCCAACATCCCAAATAAAACTAAATTAAATTAATACAACAATGTCTATTTGTGTTTTTATATTACCTTGTCACAAAGAGAGACGCTGACACTAAATATTTTGTCACATGTTTTGTAATAAAACAGCTCGGGTAATAAAAGAGCGAGAATCTAATATGAAAGTGTGAGTGTTAAACAAAGCTTCGCTCTTTGGGGGGAGACGCAGACAGCGAGACAGAGATTTACCGGGGGAGCTCTGAGGAGAAGAGAGGCAGTAACCTGGGTGGAGTAACGACGGCACGTACGACATCACTTCCTCCTCAAAAAGGCTGAAGACAAGAGATGAAGGTAAACAAAGTCAGAGACAAGCAGATATAGAAAGAAAAAAATCACAGAAAGACGTCAATCTCAAGAACGGTGAGAAATTAGATGACGAGACCTCCGCATACGAAACAATACAACGTTTTTAATCACTCATCTTTCGTCCCACATTTTGGCTGGACCTGTCTTCTAAAAGCTGCTGCAGTAAAACATAACTTTCTTCAAAAGGTTTGGATTTGATCAAACAGAAAGTAAACTGGAAATGCGCTGAACACGTCTTTATTATGTAACAAAATAAGCTAATTAAACTGCCCAGATTGAAGCTAAATGCGATGGAAACTAGGACAAAATTAAAAACTAGAAAGTTCCTGGAGAAGCACCAAAGTTCATGCTCAATAATCCATGCAAAAAGTTCAGTCAGGTCCTCTGGACGGTTTATTTTGTTGCTGAGACGTTTTGTCCTTCATCCAAAGGACTTCTTCAATCTGAGGAGCCGCCAAACAAACTGATTCCCACAAGCAGCGCACTCCATATTAGAAAAATCCAGTTTGCTGGTGCTCCTTTCTGGAGAAAATTTGACGGGGACTGCCACGCTGCTGCCAATTCAGTTTTTTGATTTGACAGTGCTAAGTGTTTGGGTTTGTTCTCATCTACCACGACACCAAATTTCAGCTGAATAGCTCTAAAAATGGCTGAGTTATCGTATCGTTTCTTTTTTAGCTAAGGCAGCCATCTTGGATTTTTGATCTGGATCTAATATGTGATAGGAAACATTCTCAGCTATCACCACACAAAGTTTTAGCTCAGTATAATTAAAATAAGCTGATTTATAGTATTTTTCCTTTTTAGCTCAGGCGGCCATCTTGGTATTTTGATTTGCATTAGGAGTGTACGAAAACTTGCTCTCAGCTACGACCAGAGCAAATTTCAGTTTAAAATCTAAAAGAGTGATTGAGTTACAGCAAGTTAGAAGCTGTTGAGTTCTGTCAGGCATTCTGAATTAGAAAAATGGCTTCTTTGCTTGCAAATTACATCGCCATGGTAATTCAAAACGCCAATAAAAGTAACAGCCCACATCACGGTCGTATTGATATAACATTTGTGGTTGCTGTTCAGGACGCATTAAAGTTGACAGAAGAGTAAGATGTAAAGTTCATAAACACTAAGTCAGATGGATAATAGGTACTGCCTTACTTGGCAACCCCCCAAAACAGCTACAAGAAACCACACCAAGTTAGCAGGTGAATTACTAGTATTTAACATTTTTTAAAACATCATATTAACCATATCGTTCTCCTTTTCATTATTAAACCATCAGATTAACCATCACTCTCCGTCTTCACGGAGAATGAAAAATATTCACTGCCAACAAAAAAAGTTGCATTTCAAGAACATTTACTGAAGTGATGGGTATTTTATTCTAGAGTGGGGTTCAGTTGGACATGTTGTGTTTATAGCTCTTTGAAACATCTCAGTTTGGAGAAATAAAGTTTAGTTCTTCTAACCAGACCTACAAACAGCTATAGGACCTCCACTAAAGTGGATTACTTCCACCTTAAAATAACTAAAATCTCTAAAAGTTCAGAGCGGTTCAGGCAAATGCTATTTTTTTTAATAAACACACCTTTACAGCTTGGTGTTCAACTATATTCACGTAGAAGTTGTAGCTATTTGTAGAGCAATTTGTTGGAAACAGCAGTTAATTGAAGGAAATCTAAAGCAGCCTGTGAACATTTTTTTTATTCCCATTGAGAAATTATTGACAATATAACAATTTACTATATAATAATTATAAATACTGTATTTATATAAACCACCATAAAACCTTGAAAACCTTTAAAATTGTAGTTGTTTTAATTAACTTTGGAATTAGCCATTAGTCCAGACTAGCCATCAGTTAAGATTAACCATTAGTTCAGATTGATCATCTCAGATTAGTCATTGTCTAAATCCAGCCCTTTTCTCTACTTAGTCATTAGCTTGGATTAATCATTATCTCATATTAGCCATTAGCTCAGATCAGTAGTTATCTTGAATTAACCATTTTTCTCAGATTAACTATTACTTTAGTGTAACTAGTCTGAATGAGCTTTTAGCTTGAGTTATCCAATTTCTAAGATTAGCCATTAGCTCGAAGTTGCCATTAGCTAAATTTAGCCATTAGCTAACAGTTTTAATTAGCCATTAGTTTTGATTAGCCATTAGCTAAATTTAGCAATTAGCTTAGATTAGCATTAGTTTTGATTACCCATTAGCTCAGAGTAGCCAGTAGCTAAATTTAGCCATTGGCGCAGATCAGTTATTAGCTTGAATCATCCATTTACTCTTGAATTAGCCACTTTCCTTAGGTTAACCATTATCTTAGATTAAACAATAGTTTAGCTTGGATTAGCCATTCTCTTGGATTAACCATGATCTCAGATTAGTTAACTTTTGCCTTGAATTAACAATTAGCCTGTCCATCTGGTCAGAATAAAACTTTATCTCCAAACTGAAGTCAATCAAAGAATGATCTGGAACAGGTAAGACCATAATCGTTTATAACCTTTTCAAGGAAACCCCACATCAAAACATCGGATTTGTCACTTTAAGTTGTAATGATGGTACAAAAAAAAAATTGCTCACAGCCTAACTTTTATTTGGTCTTCAAGTTATGGTAACCTGTTACATGGATACAACACGACTCTGCACATTAACACTACACAACTCTTACATTTGTGTGTGCCAGCTGAAAAAAGCGACAAAAAGCATCAATCTGACTCAACAGGTGTTCCTGTCGCCACATGCAGGACTCACCTGAGCAGCATGACGAGGTCTGCGTCACTGGAGAGGCGAGCCAGGCCGTTGACCCCCTCACTGCGAATGAACTGCACCTTATCCCTACACACACGCGCGCACACACTCGTCAGAGGCTCAACAGACTCAATCCATCAGGGTTAAGGTAGTGCTGCTAGCTGATGATGATGAGGCACTGGAGGTGAAGGTTAAAACAGAAACATTACAACACAAGAAGAAGAGACGCACTTGAGTGAGTGGTTCCTGGCGAGCTCGGGCTGCCTTTCCTGCAGGATCTCGAAAATGTTGGGTTGTCGTAGAAACGCCACAATCTTGTCATTGTAGGCTGAAGGTGAGGGGAGGACAACATAAAAAAAGTGTTTTCTGAGCCTTCATGACCCAACCTGCCGCCGGCGGGCTTACCGACAGGAACCACGTCATGGTATGGGCTTCGACTGGAACCGCTGAAGGTGCTGGAGGGGCGGGGCATCACAGGAGGGTTGCTTTGACGGGATTCGTCCACCACCTGAGACAAAAGGAAGCTTTTTGTGTACGTACAAAGTCTTTGATCTTTGAGTTCCGTGGGAAACGTGAGCTAAGTGTTGCATTTATATTTTTGTTCATTATCGTCTTTTCCAGCCTATAAGTCGTGCTTTTTGCATAATTTACATGCCCTGCGACTTATACGCTAAAGTAACGTATTTATGGATTTGGCTGAGATACGACCGTTTTCATTCATTCTGACTGAAAATATTGAACACTACCATTTTAAGCCACTAGATGGCAGTTGAGCAGTATGGCATGCCGTTGTATCACGTAATAGGTAAAAGTGGCTATTAATGACACAATTGGCTTGCCGTAAACTGCCACCGTCGTCTGCCTGGAGCAACCATCAAATCAGCTTCATTTAGCTGCGCCGCACCGGCGAAATTAAGCTGAGTTGACCATTAAAGTGCATTTATTAAGCAAAAGTTAAACTGAGACACACATTTGCTATAATTTTGAGCAAACAAACAATTGTTTTTAGGTGTTAATCTGGTTAAATTCTTGTTAAAGTCCTCCCGTGCAAACTCCTGCTGCTGCCATTTGGCAGCCAATCAATTTTTGGCACAACACCGGTCCACATTTCCAGGTTCGCCCCACGTTTCCGGGCCGTCAGCGGTGACGCATAATAGATTTGATGTATAAGGCAAAGCAATGTATTTATAAATTTTTCCACTTTCTTAGACATATTTGGACTGATACCCTGATGCATGCTCAATAATCCAGGTAGAAAAATCTAAAAAAAGCTAAGTCTGGTCCTCTGGACATTCAAAAA
>JARVGV010000280.1:6171141-6186140 GCA_031762435.1 Hypsolebias longignatus | reverse complement strand
CACACACACACACACACACACACACACACACACACACACACACACACACACACACACACACACAAAACAACAACAAAGTACCATAGCTAAAATAAAATGAGAAATCTGTTGATTTTAGTAGAAAATATTTAGTAGAAAGAAGCAAAAAGAATGGATGAAAGGTCTGAAATGAGCAGAAAAAGGTTGTAAACAGCTAAAGGGTTTGAAGATGTGGAGAGCTCCATTCATTTACATCGAGAAACACATGGCTGACAAAGTAAAATAAATCAAAAAGTCAAAATTGCACAGATACCAAAAGTCAGAGCAGGAATATCCAGAACGAGTCGAATGTTTCGATTTATGAATTGTTGAACTGTTGTTAATAATTTAATAGTCTGTTGGTTTTACCTAAAATGTCAACACTCGTTCTCATCATCACACTCTTGATCTGGCTCTGATAAATGGCAGATATTCAGTACTTATTAATACATCCTCAAAATCCTGTTCTGTCTGACCATTTTTAATTGCCTTTGCGTTTACATTAACCGACTACACAGTCACTGAGATTAAATTTCATTATGTTTATCAAGAGCACAGAAAACAAAATTTAAAGTATCTCTTCCATTGTTATTTTCCCGTCTTGCAGAATAATGCGCCAGAGAGCAGTGACTTAGATGATCATTTTAAAACTTCAGTGCAAACTTCACTTGATAAAATTGCTCTGCTGAAAAAGATAATCAGTCAGAGGAAGCTGGCTCCTTAGAAAGCTGGAAAGGAAATGGTGCTCCACTAAAGTGGAAGAATTGTACTTAACTTGGAGAGATGACCTGCTAACAGAAAGCTCTCCATAAAGCTAGAACTTTATATTATTCATATTTAATAGATGAGAATAAAAATAAACCCAGCTTTCTCTTCAGTACTATACTAATGAAAAGTCCTATCTCTGTTGATCCAAGTTTCCCCACAGATATAAGCTTTGTGAGTTTCTTTATAAATAAAATTATTTCAAATAGAGAGAAAATTCACACCACCCACACCACTGGTTCCCTATCAGATGAAGCAGCTTTATAAATGTCATAAGAACCTGATTTTTGTCCTGTTGAGCTCTCTGAATTGTCAGAAATAATAACTTCATCCAAACCATTAACATGTCTGCTTGATCGCAGCCAAACCAGACTGTTTAAAGAGGTATTTCCCCTAATTAATCTCCATATTTAGGATCTGCTTCGTTTATCTCTAATGAATGGTTACGTACCACAGCGCTTTAAGGTTGCTGTAATTAAACCTTTACTCAAGAAACCTGATCTTGATTCAAGAAATTCTGGCCAATTACAGACCCGATATTCAAACTATCTAATCTAATATTCATCTAAACATTTCTTGAGAAAGTAGTTGCAAATCAATTGTGTGAACATCTGAACAGAAATAATCTGAGGAGTTTCAGTCAGGGTATAGAGCTCATCATAACAGTAACAGCTCTGGTGAAAGTTACTAATGATCTTCTCATGGCCTCAGACAATGGACTTGTGTATTAGCTGCATTTAATACAGTTGACCATAATATTTCATTAAAGAGACTTGATATCGGAGTTACAGAAATTGCTCTAAAATGGTTTGAATCACACTTATTGATAGATTCCAGTTTGTACGTTTCTTCAGATGCCAAAGTTAGTCATGGAGTTCCTCAGGGTTCAGTGCTTGTACCAATGCTTTATATATGCTTTCATTAGGTAAAGTTATTAAACAGCATGGAATACTTTTTCATTGTTATGCAGATGATACACAGTTATATTTGTCCATGAAACCCAAAGAATCCAATCAGTTACTTAGACTACAAGCATGTCTTGAAGACATAAAAACATGGATGACCCTACATTTTCTGGTTTTAAACTCGGACAAGACAGAAGTTGTGGTTTTTGGACCTGAGCATCTTGGAATGAACTTTGCGGCCTTTCACTTCCTCTGGATGGCATTAATTTGGCCTCTAGTTCCAATGTTAAAAATCTTGGTGTTATTTTTTATCAGGATGTCTTTTAGCCTCCCACATTAAAAACTTACTAGTACCGCTTTCCTCCACCTGCGTAATATCGCTAAAATTAGAAACATCTTGTCCAAAAATGATGCAGAAAAACTGGTCCATGCATTTATCACATCTAGACTGGACCAATGGTTTGTTATCTGGGTGTCCTTCTTTAAAAAGTCTTCAGTTGATCCAAAATGCTGCTGCCAGAGTTTTAATGAGAGTTGGTAGAAGAGATTCTATTTCTCCAGTTTTAGCTTCTCTCCATTGGCTCCCTGTCAAACTTAGAATAGAATTCAAAATTTTACGTCTGACAAACAAAGTTCCCAACAACCTAACTCCATCTTACTGTATATTATTAGATCTTATTGTTCCATACTTTCTTAACAGAGCACTTTGCTCTCGGACTGCAGGTTTACTTGTGGTTCCAAGAGTTTCCAAAAGTAGAGTGGGAGGCTGCGCTTTACGGCATCAGGCTCCTCGCTTGTGGAAGAAAACTTCAATTTTCCGTCCGTGAGCCTGACACATTGTTTACTTTTAAGATTAGGCTTAAGTCTGTCCTTTTTGACAAATCCTATAGTTAGGGTCAGCTTGGATTTCCTGAGCTATACCTTAGTTATGCTGCTATAGGTTCAGACTGCTGGTGGACACATTGACCACATTTCCTCACTCTGCTGCCTTTACTTGCTCTACTCTACCTGTTTGTATTTGTAATTATTTCTATCCTTAACGTGTTTTTTTTTTTTCTTTATTCCATCAGAACGTCCACCTGGACCTGTCATTCTGTGTTTGTTTGTTCCTCCTTCTTGTTCTCTCAAACCCCAGTCGGTCGTCAAGGAGTCACTGCGACGTCAAAACAGTTTCAACTCACCTGTTAGAGTGAAGCTGATCAGTTTCCGAGGATGTTCAACACCCACCTGCTCCGCCAGCCCCTCCACCTACAAAAACAAGATGGCATTAGAGTCTGCAGACCACAGGAACACCTCAAGTATAAACAGAAGAAATATTTCTCCTCATGTCAGGACGTTCAGATCAGGTCATCACTCAAAACATCTTAATAAACATCTAAAGCGTGCTTACTTTATTAACATTGTTCTAACTAAGGTAAGAGCAGCATGTGACCCATTACACTGGTTGATTCATTGTTGAACAATATCTAAATATGAAAAACTGTTTTCTTTATCCAGCAGCTTGAACATAAACTGGTTCCAGACCTGACCCAGCAGGGTCAGAACCTTCTTCAGCAGCAGAACCTTGTGCTTTTCTGTATCAATCTCATGGTTTTGAAGGAGTTCTGGTCCACTCTTCTTTCTACCAACGAGGGTTCTGCTTAGCTCTCTGAAGGTCTACCACAGCATTTCAGTCAGGCTTATGTTCTGGACTCTGACTGGACCTTGGTTCTGTTCTTTCTGACCCGTTCTGTTGTAGATCAGCTGCTGTGTTGGTCCAAGCTTCAGCTGTTGGGCAGATGGACTATCATTTGACTCCAGAACCCTTTGGTCTACAGAGAAGTTCCTGATCCACTCAGTGACTGACAGGACTCCAAACCATCAGCCTCCACCACCATGCTGACAGCTGGGAGGAGCTGTTTCCTGCAGTGTATTCTGGGTAAACAGCTGTCCTCTGGTCTGGTTCTGGTCCAGAAGTTTTTGTGGTTCCATCAGATTAAACTTTCTAAACCTAACTCGAGCTGCCAAGTTGTTTTTAAAGAGAAGAGGTCATGACCTTCGACCTGCTGACTGAGGCCTGTAGAGCACGGTCTGACCTTCAGGGTGAAGAATGTCAAATGTCTTGAATGTCTGCCTGATCTGAAGATCTGATTGTGTATAATCCTCCTCGATGCAGAACAGTGGACTCCAGATAGTTTTTCCTCTCTCCTCCTTCCTGTTTTACTTTTATAAATTAAATAACAACACGACAAAATGATTAAATGACGCATGTCGTTCTTCAGTTGAAATCACAACGACCTGAAAACTTGATGGAAACACACAGCTGGACGCAGCAAGAACCATCAACTGGTGTTAAATATATCAACAACTACAACTAATCACGATGCTTTAAGATAATCTTCATGTGTCTTATTTTAACAAGCGTATATGTGAAAAATGTTTTGATATTCAGCTTTAAATCTCAGTGGTTCAGCGTGATTCAACACAAAGGCAGTGCAACAGACCAGAACTGCTGGATTCTTCACGGTGATGCAGGGGGTCGCCGCTCTCAGCGCTCCACTCACCCCATGGTAATATTTAAAACAAATCTTGGTCTCAGCTGTGGAGGGAGGAGAAAACACTTTTAATATGTCGGAGCCAATGAAACTGGGATCTTTATAAAAGATAAACTTACGCTCCATAAAGTAGGGTCCCGGCTCCAGCCTCCAAACGATCTGACCCTTCTGGGTGCCATTGACCCCTCTGTTTTTGCAGTCCCACACGTTGGATGGGCTGGTCTCATCTGGAGAAAAGCAGAACTGCTAGTTACAGCGAAGAGACAAAAACTTTTTCAGCTCTCGCTGGTGCTTTCGGTGAGTAAAGCTGTCACAGTGATGCATTTCAGCCCGTTCAGGTCTGCGCACTCTGCAATCCAAAAAAAAAAACAGTTTTTTTCCTTTAATCAGTGAAATCCGTTCCTAAAATAGTCCAAGTGCAACCTTCAACCAGAAGGACAAGCTTCCTCCGAATTAAGAGCATGGAGGGGGATTTCCGCTGTCCGTAGCAGTTTTGTACACAGATTAATGAAGGCCCAAACCCAGGATGTGTGTGTGAGGAGGCCGGGGCAGCGCGCACGTTATTGAATGTCTGCTTAGTCAATGAAAGTGTTAGCTCCACTGGGCTCTAGGACCCTGAAGCAGGTCATGAAGTTATTTTGGGCTAAACAGAGCGACAAACCAACTACGTTGGGATCGCAGCAGGGGCGTCAGTGATCAACTGCTATTTTTAGTTTTCTACATCGCCTTACAGTAGCTGTTTTTTTTTTTTGTTACATCTATTTTTAATATTTTCACTTGTTATTCTCAATTTGTATGCATCCTTTGATTGTCTATTGTTGTCCACGCTTGTCATCACTCTTTGTTAAAATTCAGGTCTGTCTTGTAAATGAGTTCCCGAGGCTTAATGGGACTAACCTGTACAAATAAAGGTTGAATGGATGAATGAAAAATTGTTTGGACCAGTACCTCACCAACATGTTGCCATCGTGCTCAAAAACTGAATATAGGACCAAAACAACAGAATCTCTCTGGGTCACCACGGTAAGCGGCAAACTGAGAATGTCATTCGTGACGGGGTTTCCAAAATGTCTAGAAACACTTGAGGCTTCTTGGTTTCCTTGTGTGAGTTACAGGTCTTCGCTCTTAGGACACATTAATTTGAATTCATCCATCACGTTTCTCTAGTTCTGGACTCAGGTCTTGGGGACAACAGATTGAACAGGGAGTCCAGACATCTCCTTCCACAGTCACCTCTTATGGGATGAATCCAAGGTTTTCCCAGTCTAGCTGAGAGACTAGTCTCTTTCACAAAACACTAAAACCCAGGACTTAGATGCCTTTTGGTCACCTCCAGCCTCTTCTGGTGTCCCTTTGTGCCACAAAGCGAGGTAGTAACAGAGCCTAAACAGATGACGTGTGAAAAGGTTGACTCAATGTTGCAACAAAGTGATGACATCTGGTCCGTGTGACTGCCCGGTTGTATGAATAAACAACAATGAAAAAGATTTATTATAGAGGTAAGATGAATGATGATGCCACATGTTTAATGTGTTGTGCATCATGTCAACCCAGCTGAGTTCTGCTCCACGTAGCTTTTGTTTCCATGGTGGTCTTTTCATCTGAAAATTCAAATCTGTGTGCGATGGGGCTGGCTCCATCAACGATTTCTGAATGACCAGAGGAAGAAGATGGCGTTTCACTGGACTGTCTTAATGAAGAAGCCTAGCCAGAGTATCCTGGGTCTTCCCTGGGGTCTTCTCCCAGTTGAAACACCTCCTTAAGGACACGTCCAGGGGAGCATCCTTACAAGATGCCGGAAAGATTTCCAATTGATGCCTCCTTAGGGAGGTTTTCTGGGTATGTCCAATGGGAGGAGACCTCGGGAAATAATTTTAAACATGTTCAAACTACTTGCAGAAGAAATTTGCTCTCATAGTAGCCACAGAATTATCGTGAACGTCTCAAACCCTTATCTGTCCAGTTTCCATGAATCAGACATATCAACTTTAGGAGGGTTTGGCAACTAATGAAACTGATCTGTGACTAATTGGAGACAAATTATAATCAAACAGAGACAAGAATGAGATAATTAAGACGCTTTGCCTCAACACTGTCACAAGACATGGAAACTCATAAACACCATTCACCAACCAGATGTAGCCTGATGAGAAACCACCTGAACACGCAGACTAAAAGTTTGAAGTGCTCTCAGTACATGAAGATGTTGTTAGAAGGATTGGTTCACTCGCTGGAGGTCAACTTGATTGAATAAATATTAAGCCTTTAGGCCATCTGTTTTGTCCAGCTGCGTCATAACTTTTCAGTGCCACAGTTTTATTATAATATGGTCACTTTCGTCAAAACCAGTCAATGGCAAACCACTGGAGCTTTGAAGTCCTTCGCTGTCCGATGTGCAGACTGAGCCAGGTGATATGAATTAATCCACTGGAGTTTCTCATGAGACTCCAGATCTCTTATGAAATTAAGATGTAAAATAAAAAGCTTTCCAATTACTGACCCTCCACAAGTTTGACGTCTCAGTGAATTAAATTTAAGTTAAGATTGTTGTGTGATATTTCAGAAAAATGACCTCAAATCCTAAGAGCTCTATCTCTACAGGCCTCAGTTTGCAGGTCAAAGGTTACACGTGTTGGTGTGGTACAAAAACTGCGAATTCTACGATTGCAGCATTACCGTGTAACTCATGTAGCGATCTGGGGTGTAAATATATGTTTTGATTATCAGTTACGAGCTAAGCTCATAAGATATGCATGTATTGTGCAAATAACCTCGTTGTTTGGGCACCACCTCTCTCTTGCAGAGGAAAATCAGTCTCTATTCACCCCAAAATAATGTAACTTGAACGTGAGACATTTTCTCGTGTTTAAAGAATATCAAATCAATTAATACACACAGATAAGCCAAAAATAATCACAAATTCAGTTGATTTCTATGTATTTTATTATAAAAATAATAATTTGTGATATATATGGTGAAAATTATGCATGACAAAGTTAACTGAACATCAAATGAATCAAAGGTCTAAGTGATTATTAAAATTAGTGAAATTTAAAAGGCAGACTTAAGACTGGTTTTGGTTTGTGAAGAGGTTAAATTTGTTTCTAAGGTGAGCTAAGTTTGTCTGATAAGTTTACTGTGATGTAGGGTCACCAGAAAGGCGTTGAAAAGTCTCTGACCTACCAGGATTTGTAGATGGGGGGTCAGGAATGGTTCTGACAGCTGCTAAATGGTACCAGCAAGGCCTCAGATGTTCGGGTGACTGAGAGGCTGAAGTTAAGTTCACCTGTCATCGGTCGGAGGGACTATAAGGTCCATGGTAGTCAGCTTGGATTTACCAGTCCTCTGCGGTGTGGTGGTTGCCTGGCAGGCAGCTCTCGGATCAATGCCAGCCCGGTTCTGGTCTGGTGCTGGGTTCTGTATCTTTCTCTCGTCTTGAGACGTCTGCAGAAGGGTTGCTTCTCTCAATTCTTTCTTCTTAGAATGCCTCGCTAGGAAGTATTCTCTGTCTGTGAAGTTTGCTTGAACGTCGTCTGCTGAAGGTTCTTCTCTTCTATCTGAGGTCAAGTGCAGAAGCGTGGTTTTCCTCTGAGTTCCAGTGTGAAGTGCGAAGGCTTCGGAGTTTCTCTTTTTACTTTTTCTTTTTGAGCTGAGGTGTTCCCCTACACTCACACACAATCAACATGGAAAAACATTTCCTGAGATTGTTCACGTGACAGGAGGGAGGGGACTTTGGAGGCTCATTGGATGAGAGGCAACAAAACAAGAGAAGAAGTGAAATCATGGTTTTCTGTATAAGCCTGAGGGAACATCAGGATTTGTCTCTTCATGATGGGAGCAGCGCTGTAGAACTCTAGCCAAGTGCTGGATGTTCACTATCCCTGCTGTATTCAGTTTCCCCTCCATGGACAGATCCGCCTGTCAGTTTGAGTCTGATAGCCTCCTTCAGCACTCGGGTCAATGCGTTTCCCCCCACTGTCAACTTCCTCTAAGCAGATTAGCATACATTACCGGAGACCACGGTTTGTCACGGCACACTCAGGCAGAGCTCATACGTGTTGACTCAGCCTGCGGTCCCGTGTTTCAGCACTGACTCGGACCTGGACGCTCCAGCACCAAGGCTCTACCAAGCTACAATAAGATGTCCAATAATAAAACACCAGGATCAGCTAAAAAAAAAAACCTCTGAGGACGAGACGAGTTGAGCCAGCGCCGAGTCAGGACAGCACGTTTCCAAAAAAAAAGATTCAGAGGTAAAGCAGAGGACGTTTGGTTCGAGTCTTCAGTTTCTGTTTGGTTTTCTAAGCCTCACAGTCACAAAATTATTAAAATTAATCAGTATATTAAATTAAATTAAATGTTTGCAGCCCACAGTTCTGGAGCCAAATGTCACTCTAAAGCCCCTCAGCTGCTTTGTTTGAATAACGTCCAGGAAAACAGTGTTTTAGAATGTTTTCCATCCAGTTTTATGAAATATGTGCACAATATTCCTGCAGCTGAACAATTTAAAGATAAATATTAAAGTGTATCTGGTACACAACAAACTTTTTACAGTCTCCAGTTATTTGAGCAGCATCCTTAACTAAAACGGTTTTCAGCTAAATGTGTTTAAAATAAAATAATTCAATTTGACAAGCTGGTCCCTGTTACCTTCCCTGGAAATTTTATTTAAAAGTTAAACATTTTCTATAGATAGATAAATAAATAAATAAATAAATAAATAAATAAATAAATAAATAAATAAATAACCTAGTAAATAAACAAGAACATTTGAGTTTTTATACAAATTAGATGCATTTTTAAAACTACAGCATTAAATTTCACTTTTATTTTGTAGAACGTAATAAAAGTTTTTAAAAAAAGTTTGTTTTATAGATTAACATTAATTTCATCATTGAGGTCAAAAATTAATCTTATCAGGTTTTCAGATCTGATTCACATGTAAATAAACCAATAAATAAATAAATAAATAAAAGCAAATGAGTCACTGAGCAAAACTTTTACACTAAATCAACTTTTATTAATTTTTATTTCTCTTCCCAGAGCTTCTACAACAGCTTTACCAAGTCAAACTAGAAAAATGTAATTTCCTGTGAAAACACCTCGAGAACGTTTAATGCTGAATGATTTTAGCTGAGCCGCTGAAGAAGCTGAAACTAGCTGAAAAGGTTTCATAGCTAAACTGTTAATGAATTTGAACAGCTGACATTGCTGAAAGCAGCAGAAATGTGTAGAAAAAGCTGAATGTAGCAGAAATGTAGGGGGAAAAGCTGAAATAGGCAGAGGCTGAATAGATTAGTAAAAATGTGAAAATAGCAGGAAAAAAATGAAATTAGCAAAAAGAGGCTGAAATGAATAAAAAGTGTTGAAATTATTCAAAAGGAGCACAAAAGGCATAAATTGGGAGGAAAAAAGCTAAAAACAGAAACAGAGCTAAAACAGAAAGAGCAATTGAACAAACAGAAAGAAGCTGCAAACAGCTGAACCAGAACTAATATGAGATGAGCAGTAGAAGTTTTAAACAGCTCAACGGGTTCGAACGATGTGAGGACAGCTCCTTTCCAGCTCCTCCCAGCAGCCAACAAAGATAAATAATTCAAGTAAATTTTCAAGTAAAACGTTTTCAATAAAATATCAAAAGTCACAGCAGGAATGTCCTGAATGAGCTGAACATTTTGATTTACGAACTGTAGCACTAGAACAAGAACTGAAGAACGAGTTACATTTTGAAAAACGTACGAAAACCGGATGTGAACAGAGTGAACGATTTAGAAACTTTTAGACAATAAAACACTAAGATTCACTTCTTTATTACCAGCGTATGAACTAAGCTCCATTTAGGCAGAAAAACTAGGAACATCTAGTTTAAAGTTCTTTAAACTTGTAACATTTTCCATTTATTTAGACAATAAATGAGTAAAAAATTATTTCTCACCAATATGATAGAGCCCAATCCAGTCTGTGGCGTCCACCTCCTCCTTAATGTCCCAGGAGATGACGAGGTTCTGGCCCCGGTTCAGCGTGAACTCCAGAGTGGACGCCGTGAGCGAAGACCGGCTCTGGGAGGTCACCAGGTCGGTGTCGCTGTTGGCTCGCGTCAGTCCAATCGGAGCGCTGACAACAGAAGCGGCATCGACGGGTGTCCCGCTCCTCTCTGTCAGAGTCCGCAGGTTCTCCGGACTGAGGGTGTGCCGCAGGTTGGGGCTGCGTCTACGAGGAGCTGACAGGTGTTCCCGGCCTCCAACGGCCAGGTTGGGTGGATTGTGGGAGCGGGTTCTGGCTGGTAGGACCGCCGTGGCGAGGGAAGGACGCATGGTGTGAAACTGGTAGAGAGTCAGGTATGTCGAGAAAAAAATAGAGAAGACGTAGGGATGAAGAGGAGCTTCATCAAATGGACCGGACCTTAAAATGACAGAGTACTCCTGTTATAGTTTTGAGATGGTCTTTAGAACAAATGCAAGCTCTAAAAAAAATGCCTTCAATGCAAAGGCTTCCATTTGGTTCCTTTTGGTTGAAGTTGTCCAACAACAGTGCAAGTCCTGGTTTTATTGTCCACCCACTATCAGAACCTGCAGATATGGAACAGTAAAGGACAGAGAGCAATTAGTCATTAAACACTAAAGATGCGACTGCACTCAAAAGATCTACGTAATAACCGATCTAAAACAATGGACCATTCCTCCCTGAGCATCGTTCTCATATAAAAGCATAAACCAGATGCTCAAATAGAGTGACCGGTAATAATAAGAGTTTTTTTGAGAGTATACACATCAAACTTATGAGCTGCAGTAAAAAAAAGCATAAAAGTTTGCAGCTAGGCTAAGCTAACAAATGAAAATACATGGAAATGAAGCAAACTAAATCTGGATCGGTGGTATTAGCCATATTTGAGAAGTTAACTGTCTGTAAATTTGTATTTTTAGGAACAGGAGTACCATCAGTGGTGTAGTGTACGTGATACTCTGGTATACGGAGTATACCCACTAGAGAAGCTTAAGAATTTCAGTACACCCACTTAAAAGTGCCCAATGATACATGACATATCATTACACACGTGTCATTGATATGATAAACAGCAGTTAAACGCTTCTGTAGCAATTTGTCTGTATGCAGCTTGATACAATTTTATAAATTATATAACATGTTTTTAACACGAAGCCAAGTGTTGTACAAAGTTTGTTGTTCATGTATTTAAATATAAGCATCAGAGAAATTTGGAAATGTTCAATACTGTATGCTTAAAAATCAAAATAAATTGACAATTGCATTGTTCTAACCACTGTACAGTACTTTGGTTTCTAAGCACAGCATACCCACTACAAACATGTAGTGCACCACTGAGTACTATGGAACACATTTTATGATTAGCTTTAAAGCAGTTCTCAATGTCAGAATGTAAAATTTAAAAGAATGTAAAACAAAAGCTATAAAGTTATTGCATTCAAGTTGGAAGCTAAAATCCTTGGCAGTGATTTGAACAATTAGCTGCCACTAAATGTAGAGCAATACAAAAATATAAATAAATAATAAAAAAAATTATCTGTTAAAGCTACATTATGTTTGTCTGACATAGTTATATTCAAAGAAATGTAAAACAAGACATAGTTAAGAGGCTCAGCTTCAAATGAGGACTGAAGCTAACAAATTATCATGAGCTGAGCAGTGATTAGCTGTGGTCTATCTAGCAGGTGCAGCAGCTTTCAAAACACAAGAAACATGAGCTACTTTTTATTATTTTTATTTTTTTTTTTACAATATTAACTATTATTAAATAAAGGCAAAAAACTTATAGGGTGTGGCTAAGCTAATTAGTTCAAGTGCACCCTTTAGCTTAGAAGCTAACACATTAGCATTGAGTCAAGCAGTGAGTAGCTGTCCAGTCACTTGTAAAATTCAGTTTTCTCTGTCTTCCAACAGCAAAACACAACAAATAAAAACTTGTAAAGCTCCATGTTTGCATGTAATGTCGCTATCTTTAAAAGAAGGCAACGTTTGTCCTACCATTATTCAAAGAGAGCGCCCAGTCTCGTCAAGAGCCGAATGCCCCGCCTACCGAAATGTCATCTCCGAAACTGACGTAATGCTAAACTAAAGGCGCGCAAAAACAGACACGCTAGCAAAAGTTACAGTACTTTTGAAACACAAGTGCCACTTTGTTCTTTTGTTTCAATGGTGAGAAAATTCATGATTTATTACCACACAGAAATATACTGAGAAAACTTATGATACGTGATTCTGCTTTGACAAATACTATGGAAATACAGTATATCTAAAATATTATAATGGTGTTCAGACCAAGTTCATTAGCCTGGTACAGTAATTTGTTGACGGTCCCTAAGAGAACCATCGCTCCTCTGAGGTACAGACAGAGCAGCTGACTGATGAGGAAGCCCTGAGTCCACGGAGCATATAGCCAACATAAAACTAATTTTACCACTGCAGCACACACTGGTTATCCTTATATTTAAGGCTGATTTCAAAAGAAAACTCCATTAAATCATGTCATCTGGACCAGTTTCTTTGAGGGAGGAACATTGTTGTCTGTGAGGTAACACTACATACAGTACAGTATTGCGAGGGAACGCAAAAACATTTGCGAGGGAATTCAAAAACGTTTGTGTGGGAATGCAATAGAAAAATAAAAAACCCACGTCCCCTCCGGAGCTCCATACTGTCTTACTTTATGTTGTGGTAAAGTGTTTTAGTTCATACAAATTAGGTCACATCCAAAAAATGTCAAACAGTAAACTACTGAAAATAGTTTAAGCCTTTGAAAAATAAAGGATTTTTTTTATTTTAAATGTCAAGTATTTGTAAGAACAGAAAGTCAATGCCATCAATAATCCCAGGTGTACATATAATTATTGCAATGTTTATTTGTTTTAAATGATTTACAACATCCTGTTAGTGGTAGTCATAGCCAAGTTGAAAATATTGGAATAGATTTATTAAATTTTAAAATCATTATTTATGTGTGAAAGTGCTTTCAGGCTGTCTCGTTAAAAACAGAAAGTGGAGACGGGCTTCTCACTCAGCAGATACCTGTTTGGAAACTCCCTGAGGAGCGCTGTCAGAGCTTCAGCCTGAGCTGTTTAGTTTTGAACCCTCCTGCTGACCTTGGGTCAAAACAACCAATGGAGCTTCACTCTTAAAACTGAGGCCTCGTGAGTCATTTTGACCCAAAGGCAGCAGGGGTGTAAAATGATGGCTGACTTCAGTGTCTGGCTGGGGAGTTGGTTTCAAACAGGCTAAAAAGCAAATTGATTGTTCTGCTTTTTTAATATTTAGTCATATTAAACTCATTTATTTCTGGTGCAGTCACTGGAAAAGGATTTGGGCCGTAGTTTGAGCTAAGTCCTGATATCTTATAGCTCAAAAGCTGAGCTGTCAGTAAAGGTTTGAATTATTTCTTTATCTACAAGCTTAAAATGTGACAAACCCCATATTTAATTTAAAAAGCATGTACCACTTAAATATATACCGTACATACTGGGAGGGTTTTTTTAAGTTTTGCTGGTATTATAAATAATATAGTTGCTTTGTTTTGCTTTGTTTACTTTTCTAGAAGAGTTAACAGCAAAACCAAATGTGTGTTTGGATTGAATGGTTGAGCAAGGTCATCTGAATGGACCTGCTGGTTCCTTGATGGACCCTTGAGATGTACGAGAACCATAATGGTTTCTGGCAGGAGCAGCAGCCCTCCTTGCTATCTCTGTCCTGGTGCTCCATGAAGACTGGGTACCTTGTCTATTAGTCAAACCATGGTCTGATCCAAAGACCTCGTATTGAACAGACAGGTGTGTTAACGCTATAGTCAAGTATTTTAATCGATGGTCACTTAACTGAGTTAATTCATGTTTTAATAAAGACACAAGGCAGTCATATATTTTAAAGCTCTAAGTCAACCCAGCTGAGGTGAGTTCTGCTCCTCGCCTCGTTTCATCTCGCTGCAGGACCAGTACTGTACCAAAAAGCGTTTGGACGCGGCGGCAGAGCGCACTTCATGTTTGTCTCTGCTGCTTTAGTCCTTTTTAGGACATTTATTTGTTTATCTAAGATTGTAATGAAAGTGTTTCTCCGTATAAACTTTTTCTTCTTCAAAACTCTCATTGTTCTCAGTGAACGTGTCAGTTTAATATCTGCAGTTTTCAATATTACACTGAATTATAGCAAAAATAATTAGCGTTTTCAGATTTTATTTGCTTATATGGTTTATATTTGGAAACTTACCATGAAATTAAACTATGATGAATCTAAAATTATTTACATATTTCTCGCATCAGTTCTGATGAATTTGTCGTGTAGTTATTTTCTGTTCCAAGTACTTTCAACCACACAAAAAGACATACATTATCATTTTCAAATATTACAACCCTCACATTGTATTTATTTTCCTTTTTTTTTACTTTGTTACACTGAAAGGTGATGTGCTACAAATTATTGCGCAGGAGGGGAGTCAAAATAACTTAAAAACACTTTTTTATTTGTCAAACTGACACTTGCGCCTTAAAAATGTCTTTATTTCAATCTGCAAAAAGAGGTTTGAGAGCCACTACCTTGCGGTCATTTTGACCCAAGGGTAGCAGGAGGGACTCCTCCTCAAGCACAGGCCTCTTTTACAAAATAAAATGTTTTTGATTAAATAAATTAATCAAATTTGAGGCAGGATTTGATTAATTTTAATTGCTGATGAGGACCAAATGGTTTTGTTTTATCTGTTCTAATACATAAAACCTTCAGAACTGAAAGTGCAAGCTGAGGCCTCGTGGGTGATTTT
>JARVGV010000280.1:6151021-6161264 GCA_031762435.1 Hypsolebias longignatus | reverse complement strand
ACAGCCAGTCCGAGCTAACAGCCAGTCCGAGCTAACAGCCAGTCCGAGCTAACAGCCAGTCCGAGCTAACAGCCAGTCTGAACTAACAGCCAGTCCGAGCTAACAGCCAGTCCAAACTAACTGCCAGTCCGAGCTAACAGCCAGTCCGAGCTAACAGCCAGTCCGAGCTAACAGCTAGTCTGAACTAACAGCCAGTCCGAGCTAACAGCCAGTCCGAGCTAACAGCTAGTCTGAACTAACAGCTAGTTTGCGCTAACAGCTAGTTCGCGCTAACAGCTAGTCAAAGTTTACAGTTAGTTCAGCTAACGGCTAGTTTAAGCTGACTGCTCATCCAAACTAAACACTAATTCAAGCTAAAGATTTGACCAAACTAATGAGTTCAAGCTAATGGCTAGTCCGAGCTAAAGGCTATTTTTGCGCTAATGGTTAAGCCCCCATTATAGCTCTGCGTACAGCCGTACGCAGAGCTATAATGGGGGCTTTAGAAGGCAAAACTTTGAGGATTGGTGTTGCTTTAAGACAGCCGTGAAATATTTCTGTTTCCGTCCTCGCTGTTAGCTCATCGACCTGATCAGAGTAAACGTTTTTTTCCTCAAAGCTCTCTACATTTGTATCGCTTACACAAAAATT
The DNA here is from genome assembly GCA_031762435.1 of Hypsolebias longignatus. Classification (NCBI taxonomy): domain Eukaryota; kingdom Metazoa; phylum Chordata; class Actinopteri; order Cyprinodontiformes; family Rivulidae; genus Hypsolebias; species Hypsolebias longignatus. Next base: position 6,160,634 of record JARVGV010000280.1, on the reverse strand, counting down.
CATTACAAACCAAATGTGCGCCATTAATGTGTGTGGTGACAGGCAGTGCAAGTATTTATCTTTAATAATCAATAAAAAGCACCAAGTAGTTTTACCTGAACTCCCACCAAAAAAATAGAAAATGTGCTTCAAAGTTTTAGTTTAGCAGCTGAAGCTTCCACTCAGATTAGATTGACGTAATTGGTTTCTGCGTTTTTGATTTTTTAAAATTTATTCATTTAGGAGAACCTGTTCAGTTTGATGCTCCTGCTTCTGCCACTTTATCAAACGCAGAAAAACATTTTCGGCTTCGTTCCAAACAACGAGCTCGGAGCTTCGCCCTCGGCTTCGACCACGATTTCCAAATAAAGACGATGTAAACATTTCTCTCCGACGGTGCGGGCTCAACGTGTTTGTTGGGTCGTAGGCAGTGTTAGAGGGGGCCCGGTGACGCGCCGGTACCAAACGCAGAAAATAAATAAAATCGACACCCTGTCGAGGACACCCGGAGCTTCGCGGCTCCCTGACAGCAGAACCTCGGATCCACAGAGTAAGGCAAACACGGTTTTAGGACATCCAACGGATTCAGAGCAGGCGGGCCGGGCCTGCTGGACCTGGACCTCGCGGACAGGCGGCGTCAGTAGAGACAACACAAGGCCAGGGGGACGAGCGCCGCCGACAGGAAGTAGGTGATTCTGTACAGGTGGAGCGAAGAGAAGGTCGCCATGGCGACGGCCAGAGGAAGAGGGAGGAAGGACGTCAGAGGCAGGAGTCGGCTGGAAAGAAGTAAAATACTCGTTAAAATATACATTTTGGATTTACCCGGGGACGGAGTTACATCATAACATCAGCTGCAAGGCTGTTGGTACCGGAACCACGCCTGAGAGGTTCTACCTGGTGCTGAGTTTTAAGGTGTTGCAGTTGATGAGCAGCATGTAGACCAGAACCAGAGGCACGGTGTGAGGCCAGCAGGGGTCAGGATCCAACCGGGTCGAGTACCTGCGGAGGATCACAACACGACGGTTGGTTTGACCCGACAGAGAAACGAGACGGACTTCCTCCACGCCGGGGCTGAAGTTATGGACCGTTTTGGTTTCATTCTGCCTCAACCGGGTCGTGTTAAAACGCTGAACGTTTAATGAGCTGCAAAATAATAGTACTTGTACAGAAAAAGGTGAAAAACGGGCCTCTGTAGAACTTCTGTAGAACTTCCTGAGGCGACCGTTTGCTGCGAGTCAGCGCTGATTTAGTGATTCGTCCACTCGGGACGTTGAAACTCGCCCACTTGAGGCAGAACATTGACCAGAACCTACAGAAAGGGTGCGACCCATTTCTGTTGGAGAACCATGAGCTCCAACTCAGAGGAGAACGTCTGCAAACTGGAATCTTGATCTTGGTGGACTTTGACCCGCACCCAGAACAAGCCCGACAGAGGACACGGTCGGGGGACGAAGATGTCTGTCTCTGAGGAGTCTTCTGCAGCTTCTGGTCTTTCAGAACCCGTTAGCCGACTGAGGGGTCCACCGGGCCTGAAGTTCTGAAGACCTCCTCCTTCAGCTTCTGTCCGACTGTAGATCGCAGCCTGAATCAACTCGTCTTGTCTTCCTGTGGCTGCTCAGCCTCAAGACGGGCAGGTGGAAACAAATTTGTGTCAAAAGTCACAACAGGATTCACAAAAACTGTTTTTCAAACGTTCACATTTCAAAACGCACAAGTAGGAACGTTCTGTGCGTACAGGCGATCCATTAGAGGAGCACAAATCACCTGCTGCGGCCGGACCAACTGCCTGTAAACGTAAGATTCGGGTGATGCTGCGTTCAAGGCTGCTGAAAAGCTGGGACATCTGAGCTTCAGTTGCTTTTTTTTTCTTCATGTGGGAAATCTAATAGAAATATTACTGGAAACACATTTTTTTAGAAGTTCATCTACAAGAATGATCGCAGACTCTTTTTCTTTTGGTTTATTTCAGTCGTATGGGACAAAATTAACCTTTTGTTCCTGTGGATTAAAATTTCTGATAGTTTTTTGTGTGGACTTCAGAATGTTTAGGTTAAACTAACAAAAAATACATTTTCTGGCATTTTTCTAAAGAAAAAGTTAATTTTAAATGTGAAGTCCACAAAATTAACGTTTCTTCATGTGCAACAACTTTTCAGGACATCAGGACAAACCGCTCCAGTTACACCACCAGAACACGGGTTCTGTCTCGTCTACCTGAGCAGGTGTTCCTCTCCCCGTCTCACCTCAGGTTGCGGGTCCAGTGGATGAGCGACGGCGCTGCGAGGATGACGGGCAGCACGAGGAGCGCCGACAGGCTGAGGTGCAGCTGCAGGTCGTCCCTCACCTCCCGCAGAGCGCTCTCAGACAGCAGGGGGGCGTCGGCAGAACCGTTCTCGGCCCGCCGGTGTTTCTGCGGCGCCTGTGGAGACCCACGGGGTTAGGGTTTTCCTCGGAGCGCGGCTCACCTCTGACGCGAGTCAAACGGCGGGGAGTCTCACCAGGTTCAACATGTGGCCCAGAGATCGTTCGGTCATCTGCAGACGCAGGACCTGAGGGGACAGGGGACGCAGAGACGTCCAGGTCAGAGACGAGACGCTTCGGACACAAACGGACCACAGATCTGAACTTGAAGGAGCTCGACCCGCTGAGCCTCCGCTCAGACAGCTGGTTCTGTTGAACTACTGTCTGTAGAAGTTTCATATTCATCCACCGCCTCTCTTCATGTTGAGTCTGTTAGCAAAATATCTTAAACCTTCATGAACCCCCCTGAAGAAAACAGACAAGTGCTTTAAAACTGCGTTTTTATTTCCACGGCACGAGTTCAAACTGCCTGAAGGAATGCATATCGCCCGCCAGCTGACGTGATGACGCTCTGCAGAGATCTGGGATCTCTCAAGAGTTTGTGTTCAGGGCGACTCTCAGCTACTACCACACCAAACCCTGGTGCCTTTTCTGTAGAATTGTTTTTTCACGCCATCAGGACTTTAGATGTCTGCTTTCTAAGAGGCCGCAGGATGAGCCGAAGGACGAAGGGGTCAAATATTAAAGACTTACTCTGTAAAAGTGGAGCAGAGACGAGGACAGGATGGACAACGCTCCGCAGGAAGCCCCGCCCACAACAGCCAAACAGACGCTAAGGAGGATCTGAGTCCTCAGCCGCAGAGTCCCAACGTCTCTGGACACGGACGGTCTGCAGAACCAGGACGGACGATGAGGACGAGATCAGAAACGAGCGGAGCTCTCAGGTTCGGCTGCTTCACCTGTGCAGAGGAGCTAAAACCAGCGAGACGAGCCGGACCAGGAGGTGCAGCAGGGTGCTGCCCCAGTACGCAACAGCTGCCCCAAACACAAACAGCAGCGGGGACAGGAGGTGGGGCCACTCCTCTGGGGGTAAAGACAGCGTCCCATCGGGGACAGTGGGGGGGAGCATGTCCACAGGTGGAGGGGTGAGGACAGACCACGCCCCTTGAGACCGGCTCCAGCCCAGAAGAATGTGCAAACAGTAAACAGGTAGGTTGATCTTATGAGGCTGCAGGGCTCCGCCCACTGCCCGGCTTGGTTCTGCAACTCTCCCCGTCCTCAAGATGGATGACAACTGCCCCCCGCAGGCCAGGAGGAGCATTACAGCTGTGTACACCAGAACCATGGGCCCACAGAACCTCAGAGCCTGAAGCAGAGGAGAGACAGCAGGTCAGAGGACCAGAGGAGGGTTCTGATTGGAGGAGGGGAGAGGAATTGGACTCACCTGTCCCAGAACTTTGGGTAACGACGTTTTTATGGACACCTGAACAAAATAATAATAATAATTCAGTGATACTAAAAACGTCATTCTACGGAGCTGAGCTCGACTCCAAAACATTTCAGAGAACATCATGAACCAGTTCTAGGTTCTAACGACAACAGAGCACGATAACATCTGTAAGGTTTAACTTCTGTCTGGACGTCTGTAGAATTGTTTTTTAATTGAGGTACTTGGTTCTTTTTTGTTCATCCAGTCCATGTTCTCCACCCCAGGAGGAATTAATGTGTCCTCCAGTTCTGACGTAAAGAACCATGGTGGTAGTTTGGACCAGGACGTCATTTAACACATTAAAAAAAAGTTACTGGACTGTTGTCTTCTCCTGACCGTCAGTAAAACTAAAACATCTTGGACCACAAGATGGTCCAGGCCTACACCTGGACCATAGAAACTACATCTGGATCACAGGAACTACCCCTGCGTTAAAGTATTTATGGCACCATCATTTGACTGAGCTGGCGTACCTTATACTGACAGTTGGGGGCGGTGTGGAGCTGCAGGAGGACACTTGAGGAGTTGTCCGGACGGCTCGTGTGCAGCATCCCTGAGATCTCTGCCACCGACGGCACACTGGCAGACAGACGGCACCGAGTCACGGCAGAGAACAGCACCGACGAGTCGGGACAGCCCGGGAAGCTCAAACTCACCTGGCTGTGGTGAACGAGTCCTCTCTGAACCAGGGGGCCGTCATCCTGTAGACACTCTGCAACCTGTCTACACACAGACGGACCAGGATCAGGTCCCAGAGAGAGCTGCTGGTCCGACACTCGAGAGGTAAACTCACCTTTAGTCACTCGGCACTGACTGACAACCGTAAGTCTGAAGGCCTGGTACACCTGAGGACAAAGACGAGTTTTACAGGCAGCGTGGGAAAAGAAAGACTCATCCAGTCAGACAGAGACTCAGACCTGGTGGAAGTGGAGCAGCTGGACGTTGTGAAGCAGTCCAGAGGACTTCACGCTGACTTCACTGGCTGTGAAACCTGAAGAACGACAAAAACTGAGACGATTATTTACAGAGGGCGGCCGACGAGGAAACGAGCAGCGAGACAGAAACTGGGACAGAAATGGAAGAAATAAAGAGGACTAATAAAACTAAAGTTTATAAATTATCTTTAATATGAATAAAACAGAAAACTACAACAAAACATCTGTTTATTGCCCAAGCAAAAAGTCAGAGTTTCAGAAAAACTATGGTAGACCTGAGCATTCGGACAGAAAGTCAGAAGAATTAATAAAAATATGTTTACAAGAAAAAGACGAGTTGCTAAGTTCTAGAAAAATGATGCAGAAAGTGTAACTAGCACTTTAAGCAGAGCGTTGACCAGACAAGGTGTGAAGACCAGTGGTGAAAGGTGACAAAACTCACCGAAGGACAAGACATGTGGGACAGAGACGGACAGAGTCAGAGAGTCTTGTCTTTGCCACTCACACTCCACCATGAACTGTAAACAAACAAACAAACAAACTGAACTCAAGTTCCTCCGATGGTCAATCATCCTGTCGGGTTCTGGTCCTGTTAGAACATCCAGATGAAGTTTGACATTAAACAGTGTCAGCGAAACAAAAAGTGTGAAATCCACCATAAAGATCATGATCATCAGAACAGCTGTCTGTTCAGACTGTTGCTGCTGAGAAGAAACGTTTAAATCAGTTTATGAATGTTTTATGAGAGCTTATGGAATATTTATGAAAGTTTTTCAAAGGCTTTAAGAAAATGTATTGAAAATTTTACGAAAGTTTTATGAACATTTTACGAAAGTTTTACAAAGATTTTATAAACATTTTATAAAAATTTGAGAAAAGATTTAGGAAGTTTTGCAAAGGTTTTATGAAAATGTATTGAAATTTTCACAAATTTTTATGAACATTTTATAAAAGTTTTACAAAGATTTAATGAACATTTTATGAAAATTTTACAAAAGATTTAGGAAGTTTTGCTAATGTTTTATGAAAATTTATTGAAAATTTTAAGAATGTTTTATGAACATTTTATGAAAGTTTTACAAAGATTTTATAAACATTTTATGAAAATTTATTGAAATTTTTAAGAATGTTTTATGAACCTATGAAAGTTTTAACATTTTATGAAAGTGTAATCAAAGCTTTACAAAGATTTTAAGAACATTTTGTGAACAATTATTGAAAGTTTTGCAAAAGTTTTAAGAAAATTTATTGAAATTTTTATGAAAGTTTTACAAAGAATTTATGAACAATTTATGAACATTTTACAAAAGATTTTGGAAGTTTTGTAAAGGTTTTATGAAAATTTATTGAAATTTTTACAAATGTTTTATGAACCTGTAAAAGTTTTATGAATATTTCATGAAAGTTTTGCAAAGGTTTTGTGAAAATTTATTGAAATTTTTACCAAGGTTATATGAACATTTTATCAAAGTTTAATTAAAGTTTTACAAAAAATTTTATGAACATTTTACCAAAGTTTGTGGAAGTTTTATGAAAGTGCCACTAAAACAAAACCAGAAGGATTTGATCCAAACCTGAAGCTCAGAGTCCGTTTGTTTTCAATAAAAACGCTTGATTTTAAATTTTAATCAACATTTTATTCTTCAGAACAAGACAGGCAGAAAACAGTTAAAGCCCGTTTGGTTCCATTTCTGAGCCCGTTAAGGTCCAGTTACCTGTTTGCCGTTCAGGTTGGAGGCAGCAACGACCAGATGAGTCACGGACGTCAAATCGCTCAGACTCAGAACCAGGACCTGAGGCAGGAAATGGATCGTTAACAGAACCAAACTGGAGCGGGTGCAGGTTTTAGTGTCAGGACAATCACCTTGTAAGGAGGCAGGAGTTCTGTCCCCAGAGACAGATCCAGAGCGTGGACACTGAGAAGACAAACACGCTGCGGTGACGTCACCATGAAATAAACCAGTTTACACACATAAAACCAGAATTTAATCAAACTGGTACCAGGAAGACCCGTTTCTCTGCACGCAGCCGTACACCCAGCTGCTCATCTCCTGGTAAACAACAAAAACCATCTTTACTGGCTCTGAAGAACTCTCTTTAACGTCTAAACAGACAAAAACCAGAACCCACCAGGTTGTTGCTCCTGCAGTAGAAGTGACTGTAGGCCTTCCTGCGACTCGACAGGGCGAACAGGAAGTACTTCACTTGTCCTTCCTGTCCAGGAGAAAAGGACATTGGTTTTTATCCTTCGGTTTCACGGATCTGTCTGCACATCTGATCCGTTGGGTCCAAGATGCTCACGGTACCTTTGGTGTGCTGTAGGACAGACGCAGAGTGTTCACCTCACTCCACGCCTCAGGAAAATCTGGAAAAAAAGGCATTAAACCCTGAAGAGTTTATTAAAAACTTTAAATGCTTAAAAACAGAAAAAGATTAAAACAAGAACATTCTAAGATCTGCAGGATTTATTTAAACCTCCCAACATTATTTTCTCCATCTTCTACCACATATCTGCGGTCGGGTCATAGAGGAAAACTACCCAGGAGAGAAACCCAAAGACTCTCTCCAGCTCCTCCTGGAGGACCCTGAGGTGCTCCCAGACCAGAGAACCTATCCCTCCAGAGAGTTCTGGGTCTGCCTTGAGGGCCTCTTCCAAATGGGAGGTGCCTGGAAAACCTCCAAAGGGAGGTGTCCTGATCAGATGAACCTCCTCAACTGACTCCATTTGATGCAGAGGAGCAGCAGCTCTACTCATAGCTCCCCCCTCTCTAAAGCTGAGCCCCCCCCCCCACCCCAACCCTATGAAGGAAGCTCATTTCAGCTGTTTGGATCCAGGATCTGGTTCCCCTGGTCCTGATCCCAACCTCATGACCACAGGTGAGGGGTTGGATTGTGGACAGACTGGTAAATCCAGAGTTTGTCTTGAGACTCTTCTTCACTATGACTGACTGAAGCAACACCCTCATTACTGAGGACGAGGCTATGACCCGTGGATCCACCTCCTGCTCCATCCTACCATCGCTCTGCCCACAAACCTGAACTCCTCCACCTGATGCAAAGACGTGTTCCCATCAAGAACCTTGACCTCAGACCGACTCATCTCAGTTGCTTCACACTCGATTGCAAACTGTCTCAATGCACACCGAAGGTCTTGGCTCGAAGATACAAACAGAACCACATCATCTGCATTAGAGGAGACCCTGAGGTTCCCAAACGAGACCCGTCCTCTCCAGGACTATATCTTCAGATCCTGTCCATGAAGACCACAAATGGGAATCAGAGACCAGGTGGAGTCCAAACCGCACCGAGAATGAGCCCAACTTTGTGCCGAGGATAAGGACACAGCTCCTGCTTTGGGTCTACAGGGACCAGATAGTCCTTAGAAGCAACCCAGACACCCCCCACAGAATGTCTCGGGGAACACGGTCATAACTCTTCTCCAGGTCCACAAAACACATGTAGACTAGAGTCAAACTCCCATGACCCCCCTGGTGACAACCTGCTCCACTGTTCCACGACCAGGACACAACCACCCTGCAGCTCCTGAGTCTGAGGTTTGACAGTCGGTTGGCGCCTCCCTCCCAGCACCTTACAGCAAACTTTCCCAGTGAGGGAGACCAGAACAAACTTTGTTCTTGTTCTTGCTAGAACAGTTCTCTCAGTTCTTGTTGGTTTCGTAAAAAGAAGTGAGATGAGATTCTAAGTGAAAACTCACATATTTTCATACAAGTTTGTGTCTAACAAATGAAATTAAAAAAAAAAATAAAAAATGTGACAAAGGTTAGTGTGAAGACGAGGAGCTGAAGAAGCTCTGCTCCAACCTGACAAGGAGACGGACGAGTCCTGACCGTCTCCCACCGTCCTGACGGGATGCCTGATGAAATGATGCTTCAGTACAGAAAGTTTCTTCTCCGGGTTTTCTGTGAACTATTAAGAGAAATAAAAAACTGATGAGTTTTAAAGGCCGGTTTCTGCTGGGATCAGGTCTTGTTTAGTCACAGGAAGAGGGTTCTGTTCAGACCTGTCTGGTTTCAGGCTCGATGAGGTCAAAGAACGCTCTGACTGTAGCCAGAACGAGCTCCTTGCACCTGGAACACAACACGACACCTTCAACACCTGTGGACCGTCTTGTTGTGGTCAAATTTAGGTCGAGGTCTTTTACCAAACAATGGAAAGGTGGTCGGTGGACACCCAGGTTCTGGGAACGGCAGTCACCTGAAAAACAAGAACCCAAACATCAAGGCAAAGATCAGGTGAGCCCAAAGGTCAGAGCAGGACTCAAGATCTACTGATTCTCCAAACCACAGAGGATTACGTCACAAACCAATCGTACCACCAGGGACAGTTTATTAGGGTCGCCGGGGGGACAGGGAAGGGACGTCAGGCCGGAGCGGACCTGGTAGTCTCTGTACCCGCCTCCGATGGACAGAACGGTGACATTCCTGAGCCTGCTGGCCTGGTTCACCCACTTCTGCCTCACTGCAGAGTAGAACTCTATCGAAGAGAAGAAAGACAACGCGATGAGACCGAGCCTCGCTCCTAACCTGCAGCCCGACGGCTCGGCTCACCCAGCAGGTACGGGTCCAGCCCCAGGACTGGAGACAAGTGTGGCGAGGCCTGGGTGATGATGAGGCTGACCAGATGAGGGTTGAATCGAGGCAAGGTGAATAGCGCTCGGGCCACGACGCCCCCCATGGAGTGACCTACAATGGCCACGTTCTGAGGGGGGATCTTAAGATGCTGTGGGTCAAGAGACTGGTTAAATGTTTGCTTGATTAAAGGGATCCCCAACTACTTGCACATGTTAGCCTCAAAATGTTGTTACTTCTCTTTTCTATGCTGGTGAAGATTCTCAGTCATCCAGGACATGATAAAATCAAAAAAGGTTCAATACAGAATCAACTGGACT
>JARVGV010000280.1:6119523-6139169 GCA_031762435.1 Hypsolebias longignatus | reverse complement strand
TGCTCTGTTAGGAAAATATGGAACAATAAGATCTCAAATATAAAATGGAGCTAGGTTGTTGAGAGCTTTGTAGGTTAGAAGTAAGACTTTGAATTCAGTTCTGATTTTGACATTTGACTTTTACAGCAATCTCTGCCTGGAGTAAATAACACATTTAAGTGACATTTTTTATATTTTAACTCATTAATTCATGATCAGACATGAAGGTTTTGTTTGAACCTTTTTTTTTTTTTTACTCGTGAACGACACCGGATTGTTTTCTGAACGGCTGCTGCAGTCCAGTCCGTCCACCAACTGTGTTGTTAGTCAAGTCAACTGAAGGCGACTGATTCTTCAGCTTGCATGCACGTGGCTCTACAGTTTCACACCCACTTGAGCACAAACCGTGTGTTTTACTCTTTGTGTGTGAATTAAAACAGTTTTGTCAGTTGAGATGAGGGACGGGACCAAACAGGAACGTCCAGCCATGACGGGCGCTCCTTTTCAGGTATAATTAGCCCATCGGTGCATTCGACAGCATCCCATGAATGTAGAAAAGAAAAGTCCGCTAGTGGACTAACATTAAAATCAAAAGTAGAGAAATAGGGTTAAAATATAAAATACAACTGAAAGGAATCCAGTATTTTATGGTACAAGAAATATTGGATTCAAAATAGTTTACAATAGATTTTAATATGGTGAATCTTCCCCCAAAAGAACTAATGCTTCTGTGAGTTTGAGAGCATTTAAAACAAAATAAAATATACAGTATTAGAAAAGTTTTTAGGCCTAAAAAGATAAAAGCATAAATTAATGCGTGGCTCATTTTGCCCCATGAGACTTGAGATTAAAAAAAAAATGTTCTCCCTCGACAGGAACCTGCTGATCTGAACAAACAGTTTCCGGACTTGGCCGAGGACTTTCACGTCCCTCACTTCTTCGAACCGGATCAGTTCTTCTCCAGCGTGTTCCGGATCAGCTCCTGCGGCCTGCAGCTGTGGACGCACTACGACGTGAGCGCTTCGAGGTGCGCGTTCGCTCCGGCCCGACGTCCGTTTTGTTGACTGTGTTGGTTCCCTCAGGTGATGGACAACCTGCTGGCTCAGGTGACAGGAAGGAAGAGAGTGGTTCTTTACAGCCCCCAAGATGCATTGCACCTCTACCTGTCTGGTAAGTTGCTATGGAAACGGGTCGCTTGCTTGGCTGGAAATTAATTTGACTTTTACCAGTGGCATCCTGATGTTGATCAGTTCGTTTGACCCGTCAGGCGACAAGTCAGAGGTCCTGGATATCGACGCTCCTGATCTGAAAAGGTTTCCGGACTTCGTGAAGGCGAGGAGGTACGAGTGCGTTCTGGAGCCCGGGGATCTACTTTTTATTCCCGGTAAGACGTCATTCACGTACTCAGTTCGCTGACGCTGTTCCCGCACTCAGAAAACTTCTCCTGATCCTCGTTTCCTCAGCGCTGTGGTTCCATAACACCCTCGCCCTTCAGTTCGGAGTGGGCGTCAACGTATTCTGGCGCCACCTACCTGCCGGCGTCTATGATAAAAAAGACCCGTACGGTAACAAAGACCCGGTGGCTGCCACTCGAGCCCTTCAGGCTCTGGAGCGGGCTCTGCACGCTCTGGATGAACTTCCAGCGGAGTACAGGGACTTCTATGGTCGGCGTATGGTCCAGGTGATCCAGAGGCGGACGTTTTGTGACGATCAGGACTCTGGCGCTACATTACCCAGAAGTCAGTTCACCAAACCTGGATGAGTGTTTGGAGACTAAACCAAACCAACACTTTTTAGTTTGTCTTTAATCCTGCTGCTGCTCTTGGGTCAACATGACCCTCAAGGCTTTGGCTTCTTGGGTCTTTTTGATCCAATGGCAGCAGGAGGGTTAAGGTTGAATTTGATAATAAGAACAAAATACATTTTATGACCTTTCAACATGATATGAATATTAATGATGTCCCACTTGTATTTATTTTTAAAAAGTTGACATTTATCCAGTTTTGTCCCTTTTGACGTCTTTGTGCGTTTGTTGTGCAAATGGCGTCAGCTGCTTTTCAAAATGTCTCATGGCTGAGTTCACAACATGGAAACAAAGCTCATGCTAGCCATTAGCTTTGGAGGTTACGACAGCCGAAATAAACACAAAGCTGAGGGTTCAGTTTGACGTTTTATTGCACAAAGATTACAGTTCATGTGTCCTTACAAGATTTTAAAGCTTTGTAAACAGTGAACGGCATCATCTCTCCCCTCCAGTGTGTTCAGTATCTCCACAGAGTCTCGCCTTTACGAGCGTGCACCAGAGCCAACCAGTGACCGACTACACGAAGCAGACGGAAGAAACTCGAAGACGTGGCGTTTTTTAAATTTATTTTAAGTCTTGACGTTCAGTAAGCTGCTGGCTACGTGACGGGAAGACGGGAGTGCTGAGAAAGTTGCTCACCTGTAGTTCAGGTTGCTAGAAAAAGATTGGCTTTAGGTGCAAACAGGAGAAACGTTCGACGGGGGAATGCGAACGTTCCCAGGCCTCCGTTTTGAATTCTTCCACATGTTGGAGGAAAGCAGCAGAAAACAGAGCAGCCATGTTGGAAGGACGCAGACATTCAAAGTTGTCTTTACGAAGAACTCCCATCCGACGGGAAAACAACCCAAAAAATGGCACATTGCTTGATAAAGTCCTCTACTCGGTGAAAACTAGGCTGAAGTTTCAATCAGGCAGGTGAAGGAGAACCCAAAAGACGGTTCTTTTCCCGGTGGTTTTCAGTGAGCAGAAGCTGAAGTGGGAGCTCGGTGGTTCTCATGGGGTCTGAGCCGCACCACGGCTGGTCTTCATCTTCTCCATTCTCTTACACAAGTGGCTGTTGCTCGACTCGAGCTCCTCGACCTTATCCAGCGCCGATCGCAGCTGAAGGGTCAAACGAGGAGAAGGAAAAGGGGCGAGTTAGATGAAGTCTGTGAGCGCAGCTCGTGCTGAAGTCGTAGAACTTCCTACCTCTCTCTGCAGCTTGCGTTTCTCTGCCTTCAGCTCGTCCTCCACTTTCTCTGCGTTCTCTGCTGCGGATTTGTAACGCGTCACCTGACCTTCGAGCCGGGTCACCTGCGTTCACAGAAACACATGAGGACACCGAGGCAAAGTGAACGGAACACAACGAGCTCTGAGGGAATCGTGTCCGCTCACGTTCTGCTCTAACGCCGTGGCTTCCTGTTCCGCCTTGGCCAGTTTGAACTTCAGCTCGTTCACTTGCCTGTTGGAGTCTCCTGAGGACGTTTTGCAACAACAGAGATGTTAGTCGTTTGACACGTTCAACTGTACGAGGCTGTTTTTCAACCTGCGTACACCTACGTTGAAAATCCGTGATGCTTGGGTCGTTTCCGTTTTCAATAATTTCACCTTCTGGACTAGAACGGCTGTCTGAGCCGTTCTTCTGGGCCTTCTGTTCCAGCTGGGCCTTCAGTTTCTTTACCTGGAAGAGACAGAACACCGTATTTGCTTTTTAATCACCAGTGGCTATTTCTACATGTTCAAAATAAACTGAGTCCTGTTTTGAGTGTATTTCAGGCTGTTTCTCACATTTGAGCGCAAACATCTGGATGTTTGTTTTAGCATTCTCAGTGGTTCCCAATCATGGTCCTTGAGGAACGCCATACTGCATGTTTTAGTTGTTTTCCTGCTTCAACACACCTGATTCAGTGATTTTATTATCTGTACTTCCTGAAGTTGTGCCAAAGCCTGTTAAGGTGCTTGACCAGGGTTGGGAACCACTGATGTAGATCATTTTTCTTCTTCTTTCGGCTGCTCCCTTCTTCAGGGGTTGCCACTGTGAACTAACTCGCACGAAGACATGGCGATTATTTTTATGCCGGACGCCCTTCCTGACACAACCACTGACCACCGAGCTACCACAGCCCTCTGTGTGGAGCAAATAGCTGCCATCTATAGGGCACCCAGGGGAGCAGATGGTGGGGGTTGAAGGCCTTGCTCAAGGGCCCAGAGTGGGGCAAATGAGGGTGGAGGCAGGTGTAGGTGCTTCATCTTTCCCACCCACATTTTGATGTTGTCGATGTTAAATATTTGCTGAAGTGGTTGTTCTGAACGATGGAATGAATGGTTGAGTGAACAGTCGGGTCAATAGTTGGGTGGACGACTGAATGTTTGGGTGGTTGGATGGATGGTTGGTTGTGGATGGATGGGTGGTTGGATGGATGGTTGGATAAATTTTCTAAATCGCCTCATAATCTAGCTGTTTTTTGCTAATGTTCCTCTTGACTGTCCTTTTGGTTGCCATTTTGTTTTGATTTGTTATAAAAATAAAATTAAAAAGAGAAACTTAAATTTGTACAGCTATGCTTCTTTTATGATCGTCTATTGTTGTTGTTATTCACTGTTGTCATCACTCTTTGTTAAAATCAGGTCTGTCTTGTAAACGAGTCCCCGAGGCTCAACGGGATTAACCTGTTTAAAAAAAGGTTGAATTAAAAAAAATAAAAAAAATCTCACCTGCTCTATCATTTTTTCGCGCTCGTCCACCAGTTTTCTCAGCCGAATCTCTGAAAATGAAGCAGACGTCTGAAAACCACATCGGTCCAAACGAGTCCTACAGTTCTGTGCAAAAGTTCTAATCTAGACCCATTTCCTTATATTTTCCCTCCAAGCAGCCAGATGTTCATGTTATCTGTTAAAAGTGCTCCTAATCAGCAGCTCTCTAGACGTTTTGAAGGTCTCTTAAAGTTTCTTCTTTGGACTTTGACTGCTTTTTCACCCAGTTTCAGTCTCTCTGACCTCTGAACCATTCAGGTACAAAAAGGCTCCTGGACTGGAGGGATAACCCGGCGTTGTGTTGACACAAAACAGACCTGTCAAATCGGACCTTTGGATAGTTTTTCCCAGCAGAGATGCAATTTGTTCCGATATCTTTGGTCAAATTAATTAGGCCTGTTGTGATAAACGATGAATCAATTAATCGCATCGTAAATGAAAATTATCGACCTCATTTTTATTTAACGGCTTTATCGTTTCTTCGTGTCTCTTTCTACTGAAGACACTGGATGACAAGGCTCAACTCTGGTGCCCTTCACTGACTCCTCACTTTCTATTTTCTCTTTAAAATCTGTTTTAACCATCCAAAATCGCATTTTTGGATGGTTAAAAGCAGCTAAGCTGAGAAGCTAAGCTATAAGCTAAGCTAACAGGCCGATCTCAGGGGAAAAACCTCCGTCTTGTCAAATCTCCAAAATTCACAGTTGAAACCTGTGTAAAAGTTGTTTTTCTCTGCAAAAAGAAGCTGAGAAATTGTTTACTGATTTTTATTTTATTTTATCAAAAGCTTTGTGTGACAAATGTTAAGCTAAAGAGCTTAAACCACACTGAGCGTACGTCCATTTTGAGAACCAAAGAGAGAGCCCATGTCACGTCAAGGGGCCTCCCTCCCATTTTTCTTAAAGAGACACGTTGCTCGCTCCCTCACTATCCATTCTTCAGTTCAATCAGTCTTATACAGTGCTGCCATCCAAAAAGGTACTACAGGTACACTCAAAACAAATTAACCAACATTTCTTTTTAAATTTGACAATAATTACTGTACTAATTATTGTCAAATTTCAAACAATATTATCATTTATCGCAATAATTTGAGACAATCAGTCGCCCAGCAAAATTTGTTATTGTGACAGGCCTACAATGAATTAAAAAACACAACTTTATTAACGCTAACAAAGTGAAGCCCATTGAGTTGAAGGAATCATCTTGTTGGAGCTAAAACCATCTCTTCTGTCAAACTCTTATCTTTGGTGTTCTCCAGATTCAGCTAAAGAAACGGGAACAAACTGAGTTGTCTGTTGTTTCGACGCAAATCTGGTCCATCCCTTGACTTAAGAAGACTTTTTATGCCCGAATGATTCAGAGGCCATACTTTTGCACGCAACCATACATAAACTCTAATAAAACAACTTTTCACATCACAAAGAACGACTACAATTATCTTTGAACGGACAAATAAATGAACATACCAGGGACAGGTGGAGCCAAGGAGGTGGTAGGAAGGGAGAACTGATGCATGCAACAAAGCAGGCATCCGTGGTGGACGAACGGAGAGCGTGAGGGTGGGGTGTTAGCATGCACGTGCACGCCACGTCTACAGATACATTCACACAACAGCTCATAACAATAAACTTTAAGAAAAGTCTTGGTAAATAAAATCCCATCAGAGGTTTTTATTCAGCAGGGCAACAAACGTTCTGCACAGTCCAGAGTATGTGACAGGAAAATAAAACAAGCAGCAGCTACTTGAGTCCTGATGTGAATAACCAGTTAATATCTGAATGAATTTTTAAAAAAAAGGAGTTACCAGAATGGTGGTCCCATCTACACAACTTGAAACACTGAAATACCAACGCTGCGCCGGTAGGTGGCGAGAACGCTCATGGTAATATACCAGTGGGAAGATGTAACTTTGGGGTTGCTGGTCCAACCAAATACAACCCCCCAGGACTGTCTTTAAAAATAACTCGTTAACTTTAATTGTACATTACTGGATGAACAAAGGTCAAAAGAAAAATAAACACTAAAGAACATTTGTAGCTTGGCTAAAGATTTGAGAAGTTTCCGGCTGAAGGCGACCTTTTCCGGTGCAGAAATACTGAAAAGGGTCCAGCTTTAGACCGAGGGGACACTTGATGTCCATGTCCACTAAAACACATGAACTTAACTCACTTTTACAAGAAAAACATGGTCTCGACAATACCCCAAAACATAACTCTTTAACTCAGCCCCAACCCAAACCCTGCCCCTTTACCATTAAGTCCAAACTAAAACCAAAACCAGATATTTTAAAAAACATCTGGCGTAGTGTGGACGGGGCTTGTGTTTCAGAATCCTTGCAGAGTTATAACATGAATAAAATAAAATAAAACAAACACTGTGATAAACGTTACCCGTTAGATCGAACACAGCTTGACCCAAACGTTAGACCAACAGTCACTCAACAGTTCTACTCCCATATTTTTTTTTATTTTACTGTTAGATGAAGAATAAAATATACATACATACACAACTTTTTAAAATCAAAGTGCTGTGAGGCTTTGCATGTCAAACACTATGAACTCCTCAAAGATCCACGTTCCTGCAGATTAAGACATCTTACAGTCCTCCTTGCCCTTGCCTTTGCCTTTCTTGGTGCTCTTTTTGGCGTCTTTCCCCGACGGTGGAGCGTCTTTCTCGGCAATGTTCTGGTCTACAATCTTTGGTGGATCCAAATCCTGTTGGATGACGTCAAACCCTTCCTTGACTGATGCTGAGATGTTCTCGGTACTCTTCTCTGAGGCGACAGCTAGATCTTTTTCTTTTTCCTTTGTTGCGTTCTGTTTCTCCTCACAAACATTTTCCACCTCTTTAGGTGAAGACCCTCCAGGAGGCAAAGAGTTCTGGTCCTGTTGAGGCACAGAATCAGCTTTTGTGACCAGATGGTTCACCTCATCAACTGTCACCTTCTCATCTCCACTGTCTACTGGTTTGTCTTCCGTCTTTTTGTGCGTCTCAGAGCTACTTTGAGCCATCTCTGAACCACCAACGTTGGTTCCATCCATCACGACCTCAAGTCCCTTCTCAACACCCTCCTGTTCTTGGATAATGGATGCAGTGGACTCTAGAGCTACTTCTATATCCAAGTCATCAAAATCAAAAGACTGCCCTTCATCATCCACGTTATTATCATCTTCATCGTTGCTGTCCTGATGTGAGGGTTGAGGTGAATCGACGCCCTCTGCTTCCTTCCTGCTGGATTCATGGATCTGCTCAGCCAAAGGATCAAGACAAGAGGATCCAGTGTCCTCATCTTGTTGAGCATTTAGAGGTTCTGGATGTTCAGCTGTTTCTTTCTCCTCGGAGGACTGACTTGTAATCATCACTCCAGCAGCTTCCAAGTCTTTTGTTTCCATGTTTGAATCAGCCTGATTTGTGTTTTCTGTCCCGTCCTGACCGTTTTCAGTGTTGAACCCTTTGGGTTTCCTGTCCGGCTCCGACTGGTTTCCAGATCCTGCTTCGTCTTCGTTCAGCTCCTCGTCCTCCGTTCTGTTTTGCTTTAGCTCTCCTTCTCGGCAGGAAGCAACAACTTCTTCTTCGTTTGCAATCTTTGGCATCGGTTGTCCATCGTTTGCTTTAGGACCCATGTCTAAACCAATGTTGGTAGGGTCAGCGCTGTCCGAGTCCACAGCCAGGCTTTTAGCCACGTCTCCATCATCATGATCATCATGAGACGGTGTTGAGTTTCTGTCTTTACTCTCAGGTTTATCAACATCCGTGTCATCCTTCCTTGGACTGTGTGATTCAGGTTTATGGTCGTCTTTACTGCCTGATTCAGCGGTGGTTTCATGTTTCGTCTCGTCTACAGTTTCTGATGGGGTCTGGACCTCTCCACTATCTGAGTTCTCTCTTGTATCTACATTCAAAAAGTCCTCTTCATTGGGGTCTTCAATGAGCTCAGATTTGAGAGGACTTGTCTTTGGTCCTGGACTGTTTGTGGACTCCTGTTCTTTTACTTTAAACAACATTAATCCACCATCTTTTCCCAGTTTACAATCTGTTATGGATTCCTCAAAAGATTCGACATGAGATAAACTTTCAGTGGGTTCCTTGGCCTCTGGTTCCATTTTTGGCATTTCCAAAATTTCTTCCTTGTTCTGCTCATCTTCAGTTCGCTCCACGCCGTCTTTGTTGAGCGTTTCAGGACGGTACGGCATTTCGCAGGACACTACAGCTTCTTCTGATGCCTCAGTGCAGATAGTTTTCCCTTCTCTGAGCTCATCTGAAACATGATCTGTGATTAGTTCTTGGAAAGGTTCTTTTAGAAAACACATTTCAGAAGATCCTAATGATTCTACTTTCTTGGTGTCCAAAGTTTCTTCCTGGTTCTGTACATCCTCAGCTCTTGCTTCACGTGGCGTTTCAGAAGATATTGCAGCATGAACTTCTGATGTTTTCCCTTTGTCAAGCACATCTGAAACATGATCTGGGACTGGTTCTTGAAAACTTTCCCTTTTAGACAAGCTTTGAGTAGGTTCTACGGCTTCTGCCATCTTCTCAGTTTCCAAAGTTTCCTCCTCGTTCTGTATGTCCTCGATGTTCTCTCGTCTTGCTTCATTGGGGGTTTCCATGTGGCTGGGTGTTTCAAGAGACACTACAGCATCAGTGTTTTCCAAGGGTCCAGGTTCCCCTTCTTCAAACTCACCTGAAACATGGTCTGTGATTGATTCTTGGAGAGTTTTCCTCTCAGAACAGCTGTCAGTAGGTTTTACTAGCTGTTTCTTCTCCCTTTCCAAAGTTTCTTCCTCATCCTGGTCGCCCTTAATGAGCTCCACCTTTGCTTCCTCAAGTGTTTCAGAAGATCCCACAAATTCAGCCTCTCCTAAAGTCTTGGCATTGATAGTTTCCTCTGTGTTTACCTTGTTACAAACTAGATCTGTGATCAGTTCCTTGTGGGAACAGTTTTCAGCGGGTTCTACTGCATCTACTTGGTCAGGTTCTTGACCGTCCTGTTCATTACTGACCTGATCTGACGGGGGCGTCTTTAAAGTTTCAGTGACACTAGTGTCAGGTTCATTGGTGACCTCGTCGTTATTTAGAGCTGGTTTTATGTTCTTTTCTGATTTGTCAACATTTTCCTTATCTTTTTGTTGGTTCTTGTTATCCAAAGAACCTCCTTTCTTTTTGCTCTTCCTCTTCTTCTTCTTCTTCTTGCCCGAAGCCGTAGGAACCTGAGGCTGAGACTTGCTCGGCACTTCCTCAGCTTCGTCGTCGTTTGCTTCTGCTGCGTTGTCGGGCTCTTGAGGTTCAGAGTTTGGAACAGACTCCTCAGCTAAGATTGGTTTCTGGAGTACTTGTGCAGCATTTTCCTGTGGATTTAGCTCAGTGGTTCTCAGACTACGCTCCTCACCAGGTCCCTGTTGGCTGTTCTCTAAATGCTCGGTAATGTTTGGTTTAACATCCGTACTTTCTGTTAAACCTGGACTTTTCTCAAAAGTTTCCTCCTCAGACGCTTTGGTTTGTGGAACACTTTCTTTGGGACTTGTTTGGATCTCAACGTTTTGCCTGACAATAATGACCTTTTTAGCTCCAATGTCTGGACAGTCAATGGCATCAATGTTGACGTCTTTGATGAGGTCACTTTCTCCTGACATGCACTCCTCTTTGGGTAAACAGATCTCTTGTTCTTCAGCAGGCTGGTTTTCAAGGCAGACTTCTGTTTGGGGCACCTCAACAACATTACAGAGTGCATCAGGACTCAAGAGGTTCTTGTCGTCCTCCAGTGTTTCTTGTTGCTCTGCAGCCACCTCTTCCTCTCTGCAACCCCTCAACTCAGCCTCCTCTGTGCTGCCTGGGAGATGATGAAGAGCACACGATGACAGAAGGCCAACACAAAGACTTTTCAACATCTTCATCATCAGGAGGCGCAGCAGCAGAGGTCAAAGTCAAGGCAGAAACACCTGATTGGGTTTGAGGGCGGAAAGAGAAGCAAAGAACCGAGACGTCTGAGAGAAGCAGGAGGAGAAGAGGCAGGAAGAACACCTTGAAGAAATCCAGCAGGACAAGAAAGAGCTTCACAAAAATCAAAATAAATCAGCCCTAAACAGATCAATAGTTTCTAAAAAAAAAAAAAAAACACCACCCAATTTTTTAAAAACCATCCAACAACCACACATCTCACCTTTGGTCAGTTTTGTTCATTTAGTCTTAGTGATTATGTTAGTAAAGGTGCACGAGAAGCCTAAAAGAAGCCAGAATGTAAAAAGAAAAATCTAAAAACGAGAAGTTAGATTTTACAGGAGAGCATGAAGCCAGATAGACGTGCCTGAAGCTGTCAAACTGGTGATTCTCAGTATTTTTATCAACTGAAAACTAGACCTGTCGCAATAAACAAATCAATTAATCGCATGATAAATGAAAATGATCGACCTAATTTTCATTTATCGGCCTTATCGTTTCTTCGTGTCTCTTTCTACAGAAGACACTGGATGACAAAAAGGCTCAACTCAGGTGCTCTTCACTGACCCCTCCCTTTCTCTTTTAAATCTATTTTAACCGTCCAAAAATCATGTTTTTGGACGGTTAAAAGCAGCTAAGCTAAGAAGCTAAGCTACGAGCTAAGCTAACAGGCCGACCTCAGGGAAAAAAACCTCTGTTTTGTCGAAGCTCCAAAATTCACGGTTGAAACCCGTGCCTTCGTAAAAAAGTTGTTTTTCTCTGAAAAAAGAAGCTGAGAACTTGTTTACTGATTTTTATTAATGCTAATAAAATGCTAAAGAGCTCAAACCACACCGAGCATCCACCATTTTGAGAACCAAAAAAACAGGAAGGAGAGACGGCCCATGTCACGTCAAGAGACCGCCGTCTCGTTTTTCTTAAAAAGAGACACTGCTCGCTCCCTCACTATCCATCCTTCAGTTCTAACGGTCTTCTACTGCCATCCAGTGGTAGAAAAAAGGTACTACACACAAAATTAACATTTCTTCTTAAATATTACAATTACTAATTACTGTCAAATTCAAACAATATTATCGTTTATCGCAATAGATTCTGAGACAATTGCTCAAAAACATGGTTCAAGGTTTACCTAATTGACTTAAAAATAAAAAAAGGTATTAAATCAGTGAATTTTACAAATAAAAGGGTTAAATTTGGTGTTGTAGTAGCTGAGAGTCATCCCCAACAGGTGATGGAAGATCTTTGGTTACAGTTTCGGTGTGGAAGTCAAAAAACGGTAAGTTTTTATTTTCCAGCATTAAAACTGTCATCTCGCTCATCCATACGTACGACTGAAGGTTTAGATGTTTGTTCTGCAGTTGACAGAAGGTCTGGTGGTCAAACATCCAGTTTTATTTATCTGTGGGACTCTTCTGATGAGAAAACTCGAAGAGCTCAAACACAGTGGACGTCAATGGGGGTTTGGGTGTGGGCCCTCTGAGAGGAGGGGGGAACAAACTGGAGCGGTTCACAGCTGGGCTGAGGATCAGAACCTCCAGATCTGAGGCCCTGGTCCTCAGTCAGAGGGTGGACAGACCTCTCCATGTTGGGAATGAGGTTCTGACTTGAGTGGCGATCAAGTATCTCAGGGTTTGGTTCTCAGGGAGCGAAAGACGAATCATTGCAGCTTCTGTAGTATTATGGACTCTGTGCCGGTTCACTCTCGTGAAGAGGGAGCTGAGCTGCAGGAGAAGCTCTTGGTTCACCAGTCGGTCTACGTTCCTACCCTCAGCTGTGGCCTTGAACTCTAGGTGGAGACTGAAAGAACTAGACTCTGGATCCAAGAGGTCTGAATGAGTTTTCTCTGCAGGGTAGCTGGACTCTTCCTTAAAGATAGGGTGAGAAGTTCAGTTCTCCAGGTGAGACTCGGAGAACTGCTGATCTTCCACATCCAAAGGAGACAGGTGAAGTAGTTCAGGCATCTGGTCAGGAAGGACCCTGGACACCTCCCTAGGGAAGTGTTCTGGACATGTCCAACTGAGAGGAGAGCCCAGGGAAGACCCAGGAGACTCTGACAATACTGTTTCTGCTGGTCTGGGAACACCTTGGAGTCCTCCAGAAGAGCTGGAAGAGTTGGCTGTGGAGAGAGATGCTGGACCTCCCTGATCACTTTGCTGCCTCCGAGACCAGAGTCCAGAACCAGATGGACTGGACCTTATCCTTCTCCTAGCTCTAAAGCCCAGCCAACCCATTAAGGACCTCATTTCAGCTGCTTGGCTCTAAGATCTCGTTTCAGTCCTGATCCAAACCTCCTGACCGCAGGTGGTGGTTGGAACGTAGACACAACAATAAATCCAGAGCTTTGCCTTTTGACTCAACTCATTCTTCACCATGACCAACCGAAGCAACGCCCTCATTACGGAAAACGAGGCCCTGATCCGTGGATCCAACTCCATCGTACCATCACTCAGGAACAAGACGCCCGGACACCTGAACTCTCCACGGCTGCCTTGTAATAAAAAGTGGTCGATATTGGAGGATTGAAATCAGACGGTTAATCCGTTGAACAAATATAATCTGTACTGTAACGTCGTATAAACTGTAAAGAAGAGTTCGTCTGCAAAGACTTTAGAACGTGTCGACAGCTCAAGAGTTGAACATTTAGCGGTGAAATCTTCCTAAACATAAACAGTGACTGTGTGAAAACTCTTAAAGAGATCAAAACACCAGTTCTGTGACCAGTTGAATCTCTGAATGATGGTTCTGCTGTGAAGTCTGAGCTGGAGATCCAAACAGAACCGGGCTTTTAAAGCTCATTTCACCAAATCCCTGTCATTTTCTATGAGGGGGAGTTTCATTAATTTATTTATTTACAGATTTTGTCCATGTCGCAGGAAGTACTGCAACCAAACGCTGAGTGTCTTATACTGGACTGATGTTTTAAGTACCGTATTTTCCAGCCTATAAGTCACACCTTTTTGCCTTAATTACATGCCCTGCGACTTATACACCGAAGCGACTTATTTATGTTTTTTTCCTCATATTTATAAACCAATTTGTGGCAGAGATATAAGTATTTTCATTTATTCTGACTAAAAAATACTGAACACTACATTTTCAGCCACTAGACGGCACTCGAGTAGTATAGCATGCCTTTGTGCCATGTAATAGGTAAAAATATCTATTAATGACACAATCGGCTTGCCATAGCCTGCCACCCTCGTCCAGCTCCGGGATGATGCTTTCATTTAATTTCACTGCCCCACCCCGGCGAAATGCAGCTGATTTGACTATTGAAGTGCATTTATTAAATAAAAGTTAAACTGATACGCATCTTTGCTATACTTCTGAGCAAACAAACAATTGTTTTTAAGTGTAAATCTTGTTAAAATCCTCCCGCGGCTGCCATTTGGCAGCCAATCGATTTTCGGCACAGCGCTGACCCACATTTCCAGGTTGTCAGCGGTGACGCATAATAGATGTGACTTAAAGGGTGAAGCGACTTATTTATGGATTTTTCCAAATTATGAGACATTTTTGGACTGATGCGACATATAGGCTAGAAAATACGGCAGGTTTTTTTTTTCTTCATAGCTGCAGGATTAGTAGCTAAAGCACACCTAACTCTAAAACCATCACTTTAAACAGGAGACATAAATTTCCAGACACTTTTAAAACCCCGTCAAATACAAGACGTTCAGAGAATGTAAGAACCAAAAGCCCCTGAAGAAAAAAAACAGTAAAATAAAATAGACTTACGCTGATAAAACCTACGGTTCCTTGAACGTTACTTTAGTTTTGAGAAAAATACAGAGGATCACCAACATTATCTGCGTTAAAAAGTCAAAACACTCTGCGTTAACTCGAGGAGCTGAGAGCCGAAGGGTCGGCTCCAGAAATCAAACGTTCTCTGAAAAGAGTGGAAAGAAGCGCCGACAGGACGGTGAAGCGTTTCGTCACGAAGCGCTTCCGTTAGTCGTCTGCGAAGCCGTGCAGCGTGAGGACAGGGCGGCTTCTTACCCAGCATGCCGTTCCCTTCCGCCGGAGACGTCTGCGGGTCCGGAGCCGAGCGGGACTCGGGTTCTGTTCCGGGGGTCTCGTCCACTTCTGCTTCACCGGCGTCCCCGTTGACGCTCAGGTCGGGTCCCAGGATGATTCCATGTTTCTGCACAGAAGAGGCGAAGGTTAGAGCTCCAGAACCAAAGGTTGTTTGAGGGGAGAGCCCGCGCAGCGGTACCTTCAGAACATCTTTCAGCTTCACCACCTCCTCCCTCAGCTCGTCCCGCTCCACTCGGACGGCGTCTGTGTATTCTTTCTGTCGCTCTAAAGCCTGAGCCAAAGGCGGCGTGCAGAAAAGAGTGACCAGAGGAGAGGAAAGGTGAATAAAGTTCATGCAAAGACGAAACTCGGGTCGTGAAACGGGTCAGGACTCGTACCCCGATCTTTTTATCCTTCCACTCCACCGTCTCCTGCAGGTCGGAGATCTCCCTAACGAAAGCGTCCTGTTTCAGACGCAGCTGACGGATCTCCTACACAGCCGCAGGACGAAAGAAGACTTTTATGGAAAGTTGAAGAAGTTGATGGTGTGCACAAAAAGGGAAACGGTGAGCGCAGCCGAACGTGCAGCATTTATAATAGAGAACCGAGCGCAGACCAGAACCGAGACGGTGGGTCGGAGGAACCGCACTCACGTTCAGCAGTTCTTCACTTTGCTTCAGCGTCTCCTTCACTTCGTTGAACTGGAACTGCAGCACGCCGTGGGCGTGTTTCTCCCGCTCAAACTCCTGCAGGGATCAGGACGCAGCTTAAAACACGACAACTGGCCTCACTTGTTTAATATGAAACAATATTTTCACTGAACCGCTGAGCTCATACAGCTGCAGGCAGATGTTGATCAAAGCAGGATTTGTTGTTTTTAAGTAATTTTAAACTGCATCCATCTTTATGTTGTCACTAAAGTTTTGAATCTTTCAGCAGCTACTGGTTGAAGAGTGTTAACTATATATTAACAATTTGATTTGTTTATTTATTACTTACAATCATGACTGACAGACAGACTAGCAAAACAAAGTTTCTTAATAAACACAGGGGCAACATATGGCCTGAGGGCCCAAAGTGGCCCTTGGTCAATCTCCACCTGGTTCTTAATATCCCGAGGGGGGGAAAAAAAAAAGTATTTAAAAAAAACCCTGCATTTTATCAAATAATCTTAAATTAACTATCTTAGCAAAACATGTAAAGACTTTTGGATTAAGTAAAGTTAAAACTTGTTTTGCCTGGTAAGTTATTGTTTGTATTTCCAGAAGAGTCTGAAGCTTAAAACCACCAAATAGCAAATACTGTATTAAACTTTTTATTTTGTGTGTGCGCATATTTTAAGATAAAAAGTTTATTGTCACAACAGGCAGTTTACAGAAAGTATGTAATTTATTCGTAAGGGGTAGAGTTGTTTTTTCATTCAACCTTTATTTAAACAGATAAATCACATTGAGCCTCAAAGACTCATTTACAGTGAAGACCTATTTTTATTTACCATATTAAAGAAAATATACTTTCCAATTCACTCTGTGGCCCTTTGATTATGGCACTTAAAAAAAAAAACAAAAAAAACTAAACAGAATCTGTTCATGACACATCAGGCCACTGGGTGGCGCTGTTCACCCAACCTGATGACTTTAGTCCATATTTAGCAAAGTTTTTCAACAAAATGCTGGAAATCGTTTACCAGTAATGACTTTAAATAAACAATTGGCTGACAGACCATAATATTCATGGACCAAAAGCTTTAGAGGAATACTGTAGTTTTATTTAAAGCATTTTTCTGAGTTTGGAGTTTAATTCACTGACACTCAGAGTGGAGGGTTCCTTTTCCCCAAAAAAGAGGCGGAGCTTCACAGAGACGTTGCTCCCCTCTTGTGTTAAATATCCATGTCTTGTTTGGCCAAGACTGAGGTTTCCCACATTTCCTGTTTCTTTACTGTAATACATCCAGTCTGTACACAATCCTCTCTGTATAGTGACAATATATTACGGTCCTCTGTACCATGAATCATAACTCAAAGGTTGTTTTCCAAAAAAGATGTGGAGCTTCACACAAACAGTCTGGTCTCGTGTTCAAAGATGCAAAACGTAAAAGATACCGGGTACATGTTGTTATTACAAGACTTAAATTTTAAATTTTCAACACACTTCCTGGTTCCTCACAATAACGATCCTCCTCTCACTGTGCAGACTGGATGTATTAAGGTCCTTGGTACCAAAAATCAGAGCTGGCTGCTTGTGCTAAACTTTTAACCAATCATTGTTCATCATGGATCATACATGCAGGTGCAAATATGTACACATGTTCAACTAATTTTTAAAAAAGGCGTTAAAGGTTATAAAGGGTTTTTTTATTTTGACAGTCAGGATTTAATAACTTCCTGTTTGTGATCATGACTGACTAACTGGTAATTTCGTGTTGCCAGCATAAAAATGTGTTGGGCAGCCCTGAGGAAAGTCCAGGAAAACCCCTGGAGATCCAAGTTGGAGAACAATGAATGCTCTGCCTTTATTTATTTTGTATATTTTAATAATTTTAAAGTTTTACAGGTGATTTTCAAAAAAAGAGGCAACAAATAACCTGAATCTGCAGGAGTTACCTCTAAAAACAAAAACATTGGTTTATCTACCAAACTGGGCAAACAATGTTTAAGGAGGGCTGAATACAACATTTATAGAAATTATATTTTTGTTTTAAAGTGAAAGAAATTTTACCCTGACTTTGTCGTCATATTCCCGACGCGACTCGGACAGCATCTCCTCCAGCTCCATCAGCGAGTCTTTGAGCGTGTCCACCTGGTACATCAGGTTGTTCTTCTCGTTGTCCAGCTGAGCGTTGGACACCATGGCCTTACGGTACTTCTCCTCCACCTCTGCCAACGCATCCTGAAGCAACGACACGAAAGCACAGAACCGGGACAAGCTCAGAGACGTGACGAGTGGCCATGTTTCCAGTAAAAACCAGCAGCTAAAAGGAGAGAAATCCGAGCTCTGATCTGTCTAAAATGCGCAAAAAAGGCGGGAAATGGTCACACACAGATGCAGCTTTATTAAAAGGATGTCCGATTAGTTGAAACAACAGACCTTATTTAGTAAACAATCACTTCAGCTACAAAATGAGACCATAAAATTACTATAAAAGACGAGGTCAGTGAACAAGGCCAGGCTGATTCTGGCAGATCCTGATCACCTGCTCCATGGTGAGTTCAGGTTGCTTCCAACCTGAGCGTCCAGCCCCTCAGGGATAATAAAGATTCTTGAACTTGAGCATATATGATGTTAGCTCAAGAGTTAATATATTTAGCATTAGCTCCAGAGCTAATAAATTAAACATCATAAGTTGATCACGTTTGACCGTTTTGATCTACATGTTGTGCATGAAAACTAATAAAAATGTAACTATATTGTCATGTTATAACTTTTTAGCCTTGACTCCTGTCTCCAACTGATGAACGTCATCGCCTTAAAATGCATGGCGCCGGTAAAATAACGGCGACGTCCTCAGGTGAAACATGTAACAAACACATATAATTCTTTGTACGCGGAGGACAGAGTGTGATGGAGGAGGACGACGCGCTGTGGCAACGCCTGAAGAGGTAGAAGCCAAAAGAAGAAAAAGGGAAATAAAATAGATTGTGGTCAGTTTGTGTAAGTAGTCGGACATCCCTTTAAGTCGTCGAAAATAGTTTGGTTAATTGATCTGCAACCCGATTAATAATCAAACACACAAAACCAGATCAGTTGAGTTAGCAGCAGAGAACCCGTCGGTAAAAAGCCGGGAGCCGAGTCTCAGGTGTGTACCTTGGCTTCTTTCAGGTTTTGCATGTACTTGGTTTCCACATCCTGAATCTGATCCTTCAGTTCATGAATCTCCTGTTGGAGAGCGAAGCGGCAGCAGCAGCGAGCAGAGAGCGCAGCGAGACGAAGGTGAGACAGAAATGGTGACGACAGTGAGATGTTACAGAGGAAGAATGAAAAGAACACTAACTGGACCAAGAAGCCTTTGATTTAGATGTTTCATGTTCCATCAAATGACTAAAAGATTGTATTCAACTTGTCAGAGTGAATTAAAATAAAAACTAACCATCAGGAAGCTGAGTGACAGCAGGGTTTGCAAAAAGAAAGAAAGAAAAAGAATCCTAATTTTCATAAAGGTCTCGTGTTTGGTTCTGGTCAGAACAGTACCTTAATCTCTCGTACGGCGCTCTCGGCATCCACAGTCAAAGCGGTGTCTCCACTTCCTCTGCGGGAGGACGTCCCTCCTAAAGACGTGAGGGTGGTTGCTGTCAGGGCGGAAGCTGCTCGAGATCCCTGAAACAGAAACATGCAGATCAAATGTACATGTCAATAAAAAGATGCATGTAAACTGTCTGTTAGCAAAATATCTCACGAACCACTGGACAGGTTTTAGTAACACTCTCAAAGTCATCACTGGATGATTTCTGGCTTCAGTTTCAGGTGACGGTCACAGTGAATCAGTCCAAACATAATCCACTAAAAATAGCTTTAATTCAGTCCATTTTACAGACACTGAGTTTCATAATATGAGACTTAAAGCTGGTCTCACTACACTGTAACTATTTCAGGCTGCAGGTGACTGCTGAGGACTTAAAATAATGACTCTTTTTTTTATATACTGTAATTGTAATTTGGTACTATTGTATTTGGTAATTTGAAGGGAAAAAAAAAACAGTTGAAAATTCTGATTACTAAACCGCGACTGCTTGGAATGACTTGATCTGGACTTTTGCACAGTAATATGACGTCTGATATGATGACAGGAAGTAGTTATGATATTTCCTCACCTTCTCAAGATAATCTTTGTCTTCCACCTGTGAAGATAAATGATAAACAGTCAGAAAAAAAACCTAAGATCAGAAAAAGGACGAGCTCCTGATAAAATGGCAATAAATCCAAACAGAACACCAGCTGTTCAGTCCCGTTTGATGCAGCCAATAATTATAAAAACTCCCTCAGACTGATAGACATGACTCCAAACATTATGGTCCACCATAAAATTAAAAAATAATAATAACAGGCTTAAAGTAAAAATCATCCCTCAACAAAACATAACAAAAACACACGGCAGCCACAGAAACCAACCAAGCAGAAACTTCAGCCAACATCGTGACTTCGGCCTCTGGAGAACAGACTCACGTCAGGAAAGTCAGGC
>JARVGV010000280.1:6095475-6109308 GCA_031762435.1 Hypsolebias longignatus | reverse complement strand
TATCGGCCGATTCTTCGATTGTTGAATTAATCGTTAGTTGCAGCCCTAAAATAAACCAACAAAAACCGAGTCAACAAGAACTGCACTAACAAGAACTGAGTCAACAAGAACTGAGCGAACATGAACTGAACCAACAAGAGCTAAACCAGCAAGAACTGAGCCAACTAGAACAGAGTCAACAAGAACTGAGTCAACAAGAACTGAGCCAACATGAACTGAGCCAACAAGAACTAAACCACCAAGAACTGAGCCAACAAGAACTGAGCCAACAAGACTTGAGCCAACAAGAACTAAACTAGCAAGAACTGACCCAACATGAACTGAACCAAAAATAACTAAACCAACAAGAACCAATTTAACAAAAACTGCACTAACAAGAACTGAGTCAACAAGAATTAAACCAACAAGAACTGAGCCAACAAGAATTAAACCAACAAGAACTGAGCCAACAAGAATTAAACCAACAAGAACTGAGCCAACTAGAACTGAGTAAACAAGAACTGGATCAACAAGAACTGAGCCAGCAAGAATTGAGCCAACATGAACTGAGCCAACATGAACTGAGCCAACAAGAACTAAACCAACAAGAACTGGATCAACAAGAACTGAGCCAACAAGAACTAAACCAACAAGAACTGAGCCAACATGAACTGAGCCAACAAGAACTGAGCCAGCAAGAACTGCACTAACAAGAACTGAGTCAACATGAACTGAACCAACAAGAACTGAGCCTACTAAAACCGAGCTAACATGAACTGACCCAACAATTATATTAAGTAGAACAGAGCCAACAAGAACTGAATCAAGAACACGAGTCCATTTGAATCCCGAAGAGCTTGGTCGGTTCTATCCAACTGTAAAGAATCCTGGGAAATGTTTCTCCGTCGGTGGCCTCTTTCGGGTCTTTTATGCGACTTTCAGAACAAGAATGAGTGAGTTCTTTTGACAAACTGTTTTCACTCAGAAAGAAATGGAGGCTTCTCTACAACAAGTAAACCAGATCATCCTAATATGAAACTGAAGTCTTAAAAAAACAGTTGTGAAAATTTGACTTTAAGTTTAGCAATCCAGTTTCTCTAGATTAATTTAGTGCCTCGTTTGATTTGGCATTCTTAATATCGTTTGGCTAATTGGCTACAATTTAGCTGATTTTAGCATCTGTATTGTTACTTTTAGCTACAGTTTTGCCAAATTTAGTCTTTGTTTTGCTAATGTTTTGGTAATCTGAAAATCTGTTTTGCTAATTTTGCTCCAAGTTTACCAGTTTTATCATTTGTTTAGGTACTTTTAGCTTCTGTTTAACCAATTTTAGCATTTCTGTTGCTTGTAGCCACAAATCTCAGCAAATATTTTGTTAATTTAGCTACTGTTTTGATTATTTCAGCATCTGCGTTGCAATTTAACATTTTTTCCAGTTTTAGCATCTGTTTTAAAATGTTTTACTACTGTTGTGCCAATTTTAGCTGCAATTATTTTTGATTTTAGCAACTATTTTGCTCATTTTAGCAATTTTGAAAAATTTATTTTTGTTCAGACACACGTGCTGCCATGAAATATAAATGTAAGGCCTTTAAAGTGACTGGTTAAGACTTAACTGAAACTTCTTTGTACCACAGAGAGGAAAGTATCATGAAATTTACCAAAATAAAAGTGAGTACTTGTAGAAAAACTGATTTGATAACAACCATAATAAGTAAAACTACATAATTGATATTAAATTTAAAAACGACCCTTTTTTCTGCAGCTTCTTTGAGCAGATCCAACAACAAACGCTGAAAACAAACAACCCCCACCCCCCACACACTAATCCAGATTTATAAAGTCCTGAACTCCTGCCCAGTTCATGGCTCGGCTGCTCAGACTCTGGTGTGTAAACATCTCGTTTCTTTGACACAACAGAACATCCAGGGTGGAAGGACCTCAGGTTTTGATTTCCAGTCATAAAAACAAACCCAGACTGAGGAGGAAACTGTAAAGATGTTTCTCTGTGTCTGAAATAAAGACCTGCAGACGACTTCCTGTCTCTACGGCAGAACCTTCCTCTGTTTCTGCGTCTCCTTCCAGCCTAAACGGCACCAAACTTATGTTTATTCCCAAACAGCAGGATTCAGCTCTAAACAACATGCTCTCCAAGAACCAGCAGATTCTGATCTTTCACTCGGCGTCTGGACGCCCAATTAGCAGGTAATCCTCGAGTCCATTCATGGACCGGGTTACACAACCAGCCTCCGGGTTCTGTACTGACCGATCGTCCCTTCTTGATCAGAGGGGGTTTGGGGCGCCCGATGAGGGCGGCCCTCAGTCCCCTGCCCGTCAGCCTCCGCCCTGCCGTCCCGCTGCCGTCAGGGAACCAGGAGAGGAACCATCCTCCAGCGGCTAATCACGCAGGCAGTTCACCCTCGAGGGACCCCGTCTCCTCTCCTGAAGTCCGTCTTCATCGTCCAGAGAAAAACCCAGAAGTCCCAGAGACGACCCAAACCGACAACAACAACAACGACAACACCAACAGGTTGAAGCAACCGGCTAATCTCCTCTAAACTCACACTCTGACCAGACTGAGCTTAATGATAATCCAGAACGTACTCAGAATAACTCAGTGCTTCATTAACGACTAATCTGAATATTTTCACTCACTGAACGAAACGTACGTGTGTCTAGATTAAAATGCTTCTTTAAAATTTATAAATAAATAAGCCTGTAGTTTTATTTTAAACTTGTGATTTAGGATAAATTATGACATTTTACATGTTATTTCTCCTCATTTACGACTTAATCAGACCCTAAATCCTCTGTATTTTTAAATAACTTGTGAATTTGCATTTTTACTCCTAAAATGTTTGACCTTATCATTATTTCATGACTGGCTATTTTAGAGTTTCTTAAAGTGCAGATGGTGCGTTTAATGACTAAATGAAAAAAATCTGAAAAAAAAAAAAATGTTTCTGATAAACATCACAGCTGATTTTTTATTTTTACAAACTTAGCGTTTCAAAGGAACTTTTCCAGGATTGTGGAGTAAACAATGTCCTCCACCAGACCTGCTGGTCTCATCAGGACCTCCAGGATCCATTTCATAGATCTGTTTATTAATTTATACTTTAAAATGTTTTGTTTGAGCTCTTATTTTGAAAGTTTTTAAACCACATTGTCCTGTTTTGGTCTGTTGTCGTTGTCTTCTGGTGGACTGGAGGGTACAGAGCACTGCTGCACGGGTTTTAACTGGCACACGAAGGTTTGACCACATTTCTCCTGTTTTAGCTTCTGGCTAAAAACTGGCTGCCCGTACATTTTAGGATTAATTTTAAATTTATTTTATTTGGTTTTAAAGCTCTAAATGGACTTGCTCCGCCCTATCCGTCCTGGTTGCTAGACCCTCTCGATCCCTCAGGTCAGCTGCTCCTGAGTGTGCCAAAGATAAATACATTTTAATTAATTTTAATACAATTTAATAATTTTAATCGTTTTTTTTATTATATGACTGTATGATTGTTTTATTGTGTACAACACTTTGGTCCTGTGGGTATTTAAAGTGCTCTATAACTAAAGCTGGCAAAAAAACATCAACATTGTATCAATGTTTAATGTTAGATTTTACATTTTAGTTTGAAGCAGCGAGAAAATAAAAAAATAAAATCTGAAATTCTTATAAAGCAGCTAAAATGTTCCAGCGAGCCGAAAGCAGCTCAAGTTTTCCTTCTTTGACCTCGTGTTAAAATCTCTTGGAACAAAATGTTTTTTGGACAAACTGACTTTAGTTTGTTAACTTTTTTCCACAGTTGTGTTTTAATTTAGTTGATAACAAAATAAAAATATATCTGAACGATTTCAGACCATATTAATTATATTTTAGCTCCATGCTGCTCGATGTTAGTGAGCTGCAGTACTGAAAGTGACCACTAGGTGTCAGTGACTAACCAAAGCTGAACCTTTAACCCTCCTGCTGCCATCGGGTCACAGTTTGGTTTTGTGGGTCATTTTGACCCAAGGGCAGCAGGAGGGTTGAGCATTAGGTTTAGAAACATTTAAATTAACTCAAAGTAACAGCAGAATCCGGCTGATGAGCGGCGACTGGTCCTTCAGCTCATTCTGATCCGATTATTAAAATGTTTTGAGTCAAACAGAACCGGACAGTTCAGAACCGATCTCTTTCACACTAGCAGCGCCCAAACGTCTCAGCTGTGGACCTACGAATAAAAGCGACCGATGGCCGGTTGAAGTAAACGTTTTAACAAGAAGTTTTATAAATTAAATTATTTTAATCAATTTGTGACATTTGGTTTCTTTAAAACAGCTAAAACTTTGTGTTGGTGTTTCATGACCCGGCTTTAGGACTCAGGTTTACAACCCGACCCGGGACCCAAAGGATCAGAGCACAAACCTTTATTTATTTATTTATTTACTTTTTTTTAGTTTTAAAGGCAAAACTAAAAGTTAAACTCATTATTTATGGCAGCAGCACTCAAACAAGAATATAATCTTAGATTTTAGCTCATAATCCTGAGTCAATATGGCCGCCCTGTCCTTCCTGTCTCCTGGTCTCTGTGAGGTCAGGACCTTCAGGACCGCCTGTCTCGGCCGCTGCTGGTTCCCGACCCGTTTACCTCTTTCTGCTGCCGCTCCAGCTCCTTCATCCGGATCTCCCGGGCCTCTGCTCGGGCCGCCCTCTTCGCCGCAAGCCTGGCCTCGGCCTGACCGGAACCAGAAACAAAAACAAAGGGAGACGTTAGTAGGACCGAACCGGGCCATGCTTATAAACACAGACAGAACCATGAAGTGGGCTCCTCGACAGACCTGCTGTCATGTTTCCCTCAGTTACAGAAAAACTGGACTTGGTCCAGGTGAGCGGACTGGGTTCAGTTTTCTAAATCTGACCGACTTTTCTCCACTCGGGTCAAACTGGGCCTTCTCATTATAAGAACCTCTGTTGCAGAGTGTGTGTGTAACAGAATGTGTGTGTGTGTCAGGGTGTAATCACTTCCTTCCTCTAAATTTGTGGTGTGGCAGCAGAACTTGTGGCTCGAGGCGCGGTGACTCTTAACCCCACCCCGGTACAGCAGTCGGGCACCACAGAGGACATGAAGGTGTCTGGTCCGGGTTCTGAGCGTTCATGCAGGAAGTTCTAACTACAACTTAGTTGAACGTGTTTGATTTAATGTCGGTATAAGATTCTGATCTCTGCTCAGGTTCTGGAGGAGTTCCTGAACCCAGACTGACACGGTTCTGACGATAATCAAGGTTTTATCTTGTTTTTAAAATAAAATTTAATTTCTACAACATTTAGCTCTAAACTCTCATCCAGAAAGTGTGGGAGACTCGGGGCGTCGGCTCTGGAGATGATCTGAAGCGTTCAACTCTCAAGACGGTGCGTTCACTGTTCACGACAAGTTCAGGACATCACAGTGTCCGCTGGCACCCTGCACGGTTGTGTGTAAAGTTTATAAATCATAAAACCAAGCGTTCTTCAGCGTGCACAGCAGCCGAACTGTTCGAAGTGTTCAGCTCAGAGAACATCTGGGTGAAATTCAATGTTATTAAAAAAAAAAGCACAAATATTTGCTTCTTTAAATTTAATTTAAAGGAATGTGACAAAACAAACACGACCAGAGGTGAAAATGAAAATAAAAACATTTTACAGCTGAAGAACCGGTCGGACCGCTTTATTTCTTTGACGTTTCCTGCACTAATGATTAAAGTAAACCCGGCTGACGTGGACAGACGTCCCCAACACGACGCGCTCGGGTCCAAACCATCTGTCGATTCAGGAAGTGAACGCTGTGCTGCGTCGATCCGAGCAGGAAGCACCAGCTGGAGCGAGGTTCTGACTCTGCGTCGAGCTGCATCAGTTTGGTGACACCAGCCACACCCGGCCGCAGGGACGCGTCTGACAGCAGCTAAAATAAACACTGGGCTGTAAAACAAAACCAGAAAACTGGTTCCAGCTCCAGATCCAGCAGCTGTAGAACCTCCGCCAGCAGTTTTCTGGATCAGCCTCAAAAGGTTCTGGAGGAGTTCTGACCCACTCTTCTTTCAAACACTGAGGGTTCTGCTCAGCTCTCTGAGGGTCCACCACAGCATCTCAGTCAGGCTGAGGTTCTGGACACTGACTAGTCCTTTCTGGCCCGTTCTGTTGTAGATCAGCTGCTGTGTTTGGGATCTTGGTTCTGTCTGACCCAGTTTGGTCCAAACTTCAGCTGTTGGACAGGTGGACTCTCTGACTCCAGAACCCTTTGGTCTACAGAGTTCTGGTCCAGAAGTCTTGTGGTTCCTTCAGATGAAACTTTCCAAACCCAAGTGGTGCTGCCATGTTGGTTTTAGAGAGAGAAAAAGCCATGACCTTTGACCTCTAACCTGCTAACTGAGGCCTAGAGAGTCACTGCATGGTCTGATCTTCGGGGTAAAATTAGTCAGCTGTTTCAAATATTCTCTGTGAATGAATAATCTTTCTCAAGAATGATTGACTTCAGACAGTTTGGAAATGACCTTTGACCCTTGGGGTGGTCTCACATGATCAGCAGCTCCTGATCCTGAACCTGTGGACACTGCGAGGCCGGAACCAGCTTTTGTTTTGGTTCCACAGAACCCGACTCGGTGGAATCTGTTGGTTTTTCTTCACGTCCTTCAGATTTTAATCGTTTTAGAGATCGTTGTGATCGAGTCTGGTAAAGCCCTGGGATTAAAGGAGGGTGGAGTCGTTTCCTCCCGGCTGTCTGGGGCCGTTCATTCTGGTCTTCGGCTGTGTGAACGCAGCTTTAGTAGACCGTGAAAACTCAGCTCCACGCTGGAGAGCTTTCACTCCCAGAGCCGCCCGCGGGGGCGACAAGGCCAGAGCCTCCTTCAAACAACCGGCAGGAGCAGAAACAGCCACTCGAGAACGATTCCAGCTGTCGGTCTGGAGCAGAAACGACAAAAAGGCGCGAGCAGATGTGGAAGCGACGAGTTCAACTCGAGCCGAAAACACCAGATCCAGTCACTGCTTTTTATTTTCATTAAAAGAAATCTGCATTTAAACATTTAGCTTCCTGTCAAATTCAAGTTCAACTCGTCTGCCATGATTTGCAGTGAACTACTTAAACAAGCTTGTTCTGCAGGAATTAGACATAGCCCAAGGGGAAAAGGAGCCAATCACAGGCCCTAACATGTGACCTGCCTTCGTTTTGAACAGCCAATCAGCTTTTCGCCCAAACTTCCTGTTTTGACAGCAGCGTTCTGGTTAGAGGTCACCTGAGGTCACCTGAGAGGTTTCCTCCTCATTCCTCTGAGCACGTTTCACCGGTTTCTCCTCCAGAACGTGCACCTAACTGGGCCAGAAGATGCTCGTGCATCCTCTGCGCCTCCTTCACAGCTATTTATACTGACCCACATCGAATCCGGTTCAGTCAGAACCGCTCTGATTTAGCACCGTTTCAGACGGGCGGGCGGCCTCGTGTGAGAAAACGAGTCGGGCCGCCTCAGAAAAAAGATCCGACGCCGAGCGACAGAACGTTTAGTTTAAGAAGAAAACTGTAAAACGTGACGTAATAAAGGATCATTAGAAACTGAGCCGACGACGGCTCAGAGACGAGTCAGAGCTTTGGGTTATTTTAGACGTTCATACAACAAAACGTTCGGCTCGATGAGGAGCAAAGTGCTCTGACTTTTGCTTTTTCTAACTTTGATACGTTTTAAAATGTTGAACTGTATTTTACATAAAATTCCACTTTTAAAAACTTTTTTTTTTCTTTAAAAACCTGCTTCAGCTACTGGTTCTGTTATATTACAGATAACTTTTAGCTACTGTCACATTTAGCTTTTAGCTATAGTCCTGCTACTTTTAGCTATTGGTTTCAGATAAGCACATTTTAACTTTTAGCTCCTGTTTTACTTTTTTTTAATTATTAGCTGTATTTCTGCTACTTTTGATTTCAGCTAGCCTACTGCTGTGATAATGTTAGCTGTAGTTTAGCTTATTTTAGCTACAGTACGCACTTCGCCACACTTAGTTTTAAGCTCCTGTTTTGCGGTATTTTTTTTCTTTGCTGTAATTTTCTACATTGGACTTTTAGCTAGCATATTGTTTTGATAATGTTAGTTGCACTTTTGCAAGTGTTAGTTTTAGCTTAAGTTCGGCGACTTTAGGTTATAGCTAGCCTACTGCTTTGATATTAGCTAATGTATTGCTTAATTTAGCATATGTGTTGAGCATTTTAGCTACTGTACTGCCACTTTAGCTTTAAGCTTCTATTTTGATATTTTTAGTTGACGTCCTACTACCTTTGTCTTGTAGCAACTTTACTGTTTTGATAATGCTAGCTGTAGTTTAGCTTATTTTAGCTACAGTTCCGCCACACTTAGCTTTAAGCTCCTGTTTTGCTATATTTTTCTTTTTTAGCTGTAGTTTACTTTTGACTTTTAGCTAGCCTATTGTTTTGATAATGTCAGTTGTAGTTTTGGTAGTGTTAATTTTTAGCTCAAGTTCGACGACTTTAGGTTTCAGCTAGCCTAAATCTATGATGTTGGCTACTGTATTGATTAATTTAGCACGTTTTGCTAATTTTAGCTACTGTACTGCCACTTTAGCTTTAAGCTTCTGTTTTGATATTTTTAGCTTTTAGCAGACATCTTACTACCTTTAGCTTTTAGCTAGCCTACCGTTTTGATCATGTTAGCATCTGTTTTGCCATCTTTAGCTACTGTTGTTCTGCATTTGTCTTGTTGTTTAGCTTGTGTTAAGCTAGTCTTATTCTCTTTTCTGCTTGTTGGAGCAACAGCAACGCCACAGGGCACTGAAAACGCAGTTTCTTGAGTACACGTTCTATTTTCGGACCGCCCGACCTTTCGTCAGGCTGAAGCCTTCGTTCTGCTGAAAGCCTGTCAGGGCTTCATGGGTTTAAATGCCAGCCGGGTCCGTCTGCTCCCGGTGACCTGTGTTCCCACGCCCTCTGTGCCAGTCTGACGGGTATTTTAAGGAGCCGAAGTCCTGACGTGTACCACAAAGACAGCAAACAGAAGTATATGGTCTTGGACCAAGTAAGGATTTGACTGCAACCACAACGAGTGCACTTATTTTCCCCACGTCATAGTGATAATCGGCTAACTGACCAAAAATAAAAAGGAGCTGCGCTGCCTATAAAAATAAAATGGAGCAGTGAAATGTAGGTTTTTGTGTCAGCCAAAATGTTTTCCTAAAATGGATCAAAACGACTGAAGCAAATCCTCTCTACTGTTGCTCAGCTGAAAAGCTGGATATTCACATGACCTTTGTGGACAATGTGTCTTTTTTTTATTTTTTTTAATTGAAAACCTGCAGAAATGAGCCACGGATCAGCAGGATGTGACGCAGGACGTATAACCTCTGCAGGAACGTGGTGCTACACTCATTGTTCAGCAACAGAAAATGGTTTCCAGTTTAAAGTGTCCCCTGGTGAACATTTGCTAATGACTAAAGGTCAGTGACCATACGGTCCATCACAGGCTGAATCCAGGAGGCCTCAGCTTTGTACTGGTGGATGGCGGAGAGAAAACTCTCCTCTTCCATCATAAACTGGTGCAGAAACGGATTTGATTGGGTAAATCTCTCCAAAAAGCTTCCTCCCCGAATTCTAACAGCCACCGTCCACTCTGACTACAACCTGACCCCCTCCCTCCAGGCTAACATGTAAAGTGAGAATAAAAATAAAAACTCAAATGGAGTTTTTTCTTTGAAGCTGTAAAACTAAATGACCTCTCACTGAATGAAGCCTTTATTTCTGTTCTGCTGTCGTCACTATACAACTTACATATATTACCTCCAAGCTCTAAGTGAGTTCTTTTTTAGAAATGAACAACTCTGCCAGGTAAAGCAAGTTTTGTAGTCGTCCCCACCCACAAAGGAAGGGTTAAAATGTTATTTAAAAAGAAGGAAGTGATGTGACAAAGCTGCTTTCTGCTGCGCAGGGGTGTCAAACTCACTCACAAAAGGGGCCAAAATTAAAACGTTTTTCAAACTAAGGGCCGTTTGCAGAATCTACATGAACTCCAGTTAGATACCCAACATCTTTTCTTGGTCGCAGGTTCTTCAACAAGAGTTTGATTGGTCTCATTTGATGTTCTCTGTTGCATTTTTGACATCATAATCAAAGATTACTGAAAACATTTCAAGTGATAAAAGTATTTTACATTTAAAATAACATGTTGGGGGCCAGATAAGATGTTAAGGAGGGCCACATTTGGCCGCCGGGCCTTGAGTTTGACACATGTGACATAGAGTATAATAAAAAATAAACAGTAAATGGACTGTACCTATGTTTCAACTCAAAGAAACCGTCCAGAGGAACTAACAACGTTGATGGTTTTTTTCCCCCTGGATGATTGAGCATGAACTATGATGGACTGTACTTATACAGCTCCTTTCTATCTTATCAAGATATTCAAAGTGCTTTACAACACAGTCTGTGCCTCATTTACCCATTCATACAAATCAATGCTTTCAGTAG
This sequence comes from Hypsolebias longignatus, assembly GCA_031762435.1. Classification (NCBI taxonomy): domain Eukaryota; kingdom Metazoa; phylum Chordata; class Actinopteri; order Cyprinodontiformes; family Rivulidae; genus Hypsolebias; species Hypsolebias longignatus. The sequence goes on along the minus strand of JARVGV010000280.1, from coordinate 6,098,857 downwards.
TTCTCAAACTGGGGTCCCTGGGGGTCAGCGAGCTTGGGGGTTTGCCAAAAAAAAATTTTTTTTTAAATTTACAAGCACATAGACATTTAACAACCTGTTAAAATACACCAACATGTATCCACTTTATTAATAATTTTCTGGGTGAGGACCCCCAGACCCCACCCCCTCACCCCCCGCTCGTGAGTCGTGAAATATTTTGCCAACAGACAGACTGAGTCGACTCTAATAGTTAATGACAAAATTTTAAACGAAAACCTTGTGCAGTCTGTTAGTGCTCGTGCTGTGTAACGTGGATCAGTATCAGCTACTACCACACTACATTTTAGCTCAGTGTCTGTAGAACGGACTGAGTTATGGTGATCTTTGTGTTCAAAGAAGGTCTTTTGGTTCTGGGAGTCTTTTTAATTGGATTACCTCCTAAAGTTAACAAGTATAGATATTTATTCAATTATGAATTTAATGAAAGTTTCATTAAAATCTGTTTAGTGGTTAGAGTTATTTTGCTCACAGACACTCAGGCACAGGCTTTTCGGCTGCTCACGTAATAAATTCATTTAGAAATCCCCTTTACCTCCTAAATGTTTGTTTTTCAGCAGAATCTATGTAAAGACCTATTATATACAAGCGTCTATAACTCAGAACCAAATGTAAAAGTCTACTTCAGATTAGTTTGGAAGGTTTGTGGCGTTATAAAAAGATTTACTCAGTAGCAGTGTGTCACGCTGAGCGATGGCGTTGTGGGAGAGGCATTTCCTCACAGCAGGGCCGACCATCAGAAAGGAAAACACAGCGTCAGGGGCGTGGCCCGGGCTCCCCTGTGGCCCACTGTACCCCAAACAAGTTGAGCTTTTAGGGAGACGCCGTGGCTCAGTGGAGGACAGGAGCCTGTCTTGTGTCTGCGCCTGCTCCTGCACACACAAAGTGCCATTGAGGACAAGCAGGTTTGGGTTCAGTGTTTTCCTCCACTTCACTTGGAGCTCCTGAGCTAACTTTGCTTGAATAGAAGGTTAAAGACAAAAATATCTTGGAGGAAAAAAAAAGTGTTTTCAGAGGAATTTTTTTTTTAACGCTCATTTAAACCTAAAGAACCAAAAATCTGAATTTCTGCCTCTTGTACCTATTTTCTATTCCTTTTCTTTATCTAAATGATTTTAACAGCCAGTGGTGCAGTTGGTAGAGCTGTTGCATCGCAGCAAGAAGGTTGCCGGTTCAATTCCCAGCGCGGGATCTTTCTGGGTGGAGTTAGCATGTTCTCTCTGTGCATGTGTGGGTTTCCTCCCACAGACCAAAAACATGCATGTTAGACTGATTGGTAACTCTAAATTGTCTCTAGGGGTGAGTGAGAGAGTGAATGGCTGTTTGTCTCTATGTGTCCAGTGATGGACTGGAGACATGTTCAGGGTGTCCCCCACCTCTCAGACAGTGACTGCTGGATATGAGCACCAGAAAAAGAAGAAGCGGGTAAAGATGATGGCTGGATGGATGGATGGATGGATGGCTGGATGGATGGATGGATGGATTTTAACAGTGGTTATAACTCAGCTAAGCTAACTGAGCTCTCCACGTAGTGTCTGCTCTGACCACTGCCTTCCTGTGAATCTTCAGCAAATCATTATTGGGTTTTTGGCTATTGATTATTGGTTTATTAGGTCTGGCTTTTGATTGAAGTTATGACCATGGTGGGTGACAGACGTGCACCTAGCTGTGGTAATGTGCTTGAGCTGTACAGTTCTGCACACACACGTAAAGTGTCAGCACTGGTGTAAATAACCAAATTACAAAACATACATTTTGGGGCTTTTAAACACCTGCATTTACCAGGGGATGCTGCAGCACCCTCTGCACCCCTGCTTCACACACAGCTTCACACACAGGCTAAAACACACCTCAGACACAACTGCAGCTGAAACCCTCTGCAGAACCTAAGGGTCCTGGCAAAAAGAAAAAAGTAATTTCCACCGCCTGTCCAGGCTCCATCTGTCCCGGTCTGGACTCCGCTTGGGCCATGGTACCCAGGTGACCCGTTCCTCACACCGTTCTGAGAATCCTAGATGGGAGCTGTGAGAGTGGGTGGGTGCACACCGGGAGCTTAGGTGTGAAGAAAAAATGTGAGGAAGATGATTTCATTGTGTGCACAAGCAGGTTGACAGTTTTCCAGTGCCCCTCCAGCTTCTTTCTCCAGAGGGAACAGTTCCCTCTGTGAGCACCTTCAGATCTGTTCCTCTCTGGACTGGAAGTTCTCGTCCACCTGAGAACACAAACGGCTGTGGGTGTCAGCCTTATTCATCCTCTGCACCAGGTCAGCCTGACCACAGAACAACTCCTGCTCAGGATCAGAAAGAATGAGTTCTGCCTCTTTTCTTCATCTCTTCATCAGACGCTGGCATGAGAAGTGTCTCACGTCTAGAGGTTAATGGAAGGTGTTCAGACGGAGCGCTGGAAAAGCCTCTCAGAGCTGCTGCAGCACTTCTAGCTCCTTAACTGTACCTCTAAAATAAACCGACCTGTATCTCGCTCATCAACCTGTAAAATCTCGTCTCAGCAGCATTAGCTGACATAATTTGCCGTGCGTTGTGTTAACACAACGAGGAACACACAAAGAAATCACCCTGCGGTGAACCCAGCCTCCACATCTCCACTCATTTCTACTGTTTAGCAACAGATTCTTTCAAAACCAGCTTACAAAACCCACTCAAGATACGTGCTCGCCTCAGATGTTTGTGTTTCACTGGCCAAGAAGCTGACGTCTCCATGACGTGTTCATAGCTGTGTCAGGTTCTGAGTGAAGGCATGCTCTCTGAGCGCGGGGAATCAGCTGAGCGGCCCGTCACAGCACCAGGACGAGCTTTAACGCTAAAAAAAAAAAAAACATGGCAGCTCTGTGTGTCAACAGCCCTCAGGCTGCCGCTATCTGAAGTAACTGACTCTCACAAAGCTGTGAAGAGGACAGGCCCGAGGCTGCAGAGGGCATGGGAGGTCAGTGGAAGAAAGGAAAGAGAGAAGGGGCTCACCTGGATGGTATTACCTGTTGGTTCGAGGGGAGATTCAAGTCTTTTGTTAACTAGACTGGGAAATCTGAGAAACCGTTTTCTCTCCTGGTAACATACTACAGTTATTGTATTCATGAGCTTTAAGGGGAGTTAGAAAAGTTAATGGCTTGAATTATCTCTCCTAATGAAAGCTGGCGTTGTGATGACCTGCTGCTGGTCGGGAAGGAAAGCAGAGTTATGGTGTCAGACAGGCGGGATGTAGCTGCAGCTCCCTGACGGCGTGGGTTGTCTTCTGTGTGTGGCTGCCCATCATTTCTGAAACCTGACCTCGCACACACACACACACACACACACACACACACACACACACACACACACACACACACGCACAC
>JARVGV010000280.1:6056550-6090585 GCA_031762435.1 Hypsolebias longignatus | reverse complement strand
AGAAGCTGTTCCTCAGTCTAGTGGTTCTACACTTAATGCTCCTCAACCTCCTTCTTGATGGGAGTGGGGCAAAAAGTAAACAATAAAAGATTCTCCAACAAGAATCAGAACCATACAAATCAATCTGAACCTTTGAGTTTTTATAAACTTTTAGTTGTTTAATTTAGTCTCTTTTTTTTTTTTATAACCGAGACATGTTTTGCCAAAGGACAAAGTTTTTTTTAACTTTTGTTTCCTCCTCAGAGAGAAAGATCTCTCCAGTTATTGTTTCGTTAAAATAAACCTTTTTCCTCTGAACTCCCATCAGAAACTACGAGAAATCTGAGGTTTTATTTTCTGTAACCTTGTTTTTTGGTTTTATTTTATAACGAGTCAGACAAGCTGAGCGATAAGAGGCTTCATCCCCACATACAACAACGTTTATCACGCAAAGCAAACACACGATAAGAACATTTTAGAGATCTGAACATCAAAACAAGTCCTTCAGGGTCAAACTGAAAGATTCCAGGGCTGGGAAAATGTTTTCTTATTCATCCATAAAGTCGAATTTATTGAGTACACTTCAAATAAAAGCTAATATCTCCAGACACAAAACAATAAAAGCATTTCTATCCTGTCAGAAATGGAACGCTCATCCTAGCTGACGAGCTCACCACACAACCTCACGTCGAGGAAAATAAAAGAGCAAACCCTTAAAGGTGCAGTTCTGTTCACCAACTGGAAATTAAAAAGTTCAGTTCCCCAGGATTAATTCTTTTGAATTGACAGAGCAAAGTGGGGATATGGAAATACCCTCCGTCTGACTTGTGAGTTGGACAATTTAAAAAATAGGTGAGTTATTCACTTCCATTTCAGTGTGTGGTTTCACGTAGGTGAAAAAAAAAAAGGCCCTTTTTAAAAATTGGGTTGCCAAGTCAAAATCCAAGATGGCTACCACCATATTTATATGTAAACCAGCAACCCCTATCATTTGAGGAAACTGCTTTCTAGTTTTTTATTGTTTAAAAGTAATTTCCTTAAATTATTGGGATGGCTGAAGATTAATCTATGGTGGTCAAGGCTACCATTGCACTCTCCCCCTTCCAAAAATAATAAAATAAACAAAATCACCATTTAAAACCCCTCAGATCTACCTGTTATTGTTTAATTCGAAGTCACGAGGGGTTAAAATACTCCTCTACAGAATGGGACGCCCCTTCAAGAAGCTGATACACCATCAGTTGTCACTACAGAGACAATGTCATCGCGTCCACTTATTGACTCCTCATACCTTACGCCGATGAAGATTCTCAGTCAGGACAAGGTCAATCCAAAAAAAAAAAAAAAAGGTTAAAAACAAAACAACTGGACTTTATTTGTAACTGAAGACGTTTCACTTCTCATCTGAGGCGCTTTCTCAATTCAAAGAAACAAGGAGTGTGGGATTCAAGTTATAAAGCGGAGGTGTTCTGTAAGCTTGCATAATGCAGATTGACCACGCTTCACAATAGAGGATCGTTAGGGTCTTTGTTATTCCCGCCCACAGAGGGGCCACTCTGGCCGCATGCTTGAAATTCCTGACAGGTGTGAAACTGGCTGGGTATCAGCACCAAAGCTGCATTGTAGGTTTTTGAAAGCTGAAATCTGAGACCTCCTCCTCTGTTTTTTCTCTTTTTACATACCGATGGATGGCTTCCTTCACTCCCCTCTCAAACCAGCTGTCCTCTTGGTCCAAAGTGCGGACATTCTGTTCCTTAAAGAAGTGCCCCTTATCCCTGAGGTGTAGGTGAACAGCTGAGTCTTGTCCTGAAGAGCTGACTCTCCTGTGTTGAGCCATGCGTCTGTGAAGAGGATGTTTGGTTCCTCCAACGTAGAGACCTGGACATTCCTCGCTGCACTGAACTGCATACACCACACTGTGTTTGTGTGTGGGTGTTTTGTCCTTAGGGTGGACCAGCCTCTGTCTGAGGGTCCTGTTGGGTTTGAAATGTACTGGGATGCTGTGCTTGGAGAAAATCCTTTTGAGCTTCTCTGATGCTCCAGCCACGTAAGGGATGGCAATGTTCTTCGGTCTCTTCTTCTTCTGGTTCTGTTCAGTGGTGTGTTTTGTAGATTTCCTCGCTGACTTCACAAAGGCCCAGTTAGGATATCCACATGCTTGGAGAGCTTTTTGGATGCATTTCTGTTCCTTTTTCTTCCCGTCTGTCTTCATGGGGACGTGTTCAGCCCGATGCTGCAGTGGACAGTGAGAGTCAGAAGATACTGGTCTGTGTGGGTTGGTTTCCTGTAGACTTCAATGTTGAGGCTGTCCTCTCTTTCCATGTGAACCAAACAGTCCAAAAAAGGCAACTAGTTGTTGTTTGAATCCTCTGTGGTGAACTTGATGTTGTCAACAGAGTTGATGTGTCTGGTGAATGCTTCTAATTCTTTAGCTTGGCTTTTGACCCAGGTATCGTCCACGTATCTGAACCAACTGCTTGTGAAGAGTGAGAGGTCAATCTGCATTATGCTAAGCTTACAGAATGTTCAGTGTCCCAACCTTTTTGGAATACGGTTTGTAAAATTCATAAACGAACAGCGCACGAGGCACATTGTACGTCCATCAAAGTATTATTCATGAACTGTGGCTACAATCCAGACAAGCAATGACCTTGTATAACCTCTGAGCTCAATTTGTGACCTTGACCTTGGAGCTGGGGTGATGAAAAGTGTACACGGTGCTCCGTCTGGTCACGATGGACGTGTTTATCAAGTGTGAGCCCCTCCAGAGGACCTGAGGAGCCACAAGTGGCTCCAGAGCTGCAGTTTGTTGACCCCTTTTTCCACACCTTTGTTTGAAAAAAACTGAAAATTTTTTGGCTTGAACATGCAAAACGTAGCAAAGGAGAATCGTGGTCGAGTAGGGATTCAATTTTTTGGTTAGTTAGATGATACTTCAGGTTTTGGGTTCATTTCTGAACTTGTTCTTTGATCCTTTAAGGCACATGTATCAAACTCAAGGCCCGCGAGCCAGATGTGGCCTGTGAGAGCTTAAAAGGTCTGATTGTCGTATAGTAAATAAGTCAAAAGGGTGCTCTGACAACAAACTACATTTCCCATAATGCATGCCAATTATGTTACCAGCGAAGTAACAGCATCTCACCACTAGATTGCAGTTCTTCCACATCAATATCATTTTCCGAACAAGTGGAATTGAGAAATGCAAAATAAATGATCCCAAAATGTCCAGGAAGAAGAAAAACTGGTGCAGACAACGGCTGTTTCAAGAAAGATATTAAGATAAGGTTGTTTGTCCTTCAAGGAGAGAAACCGGTATGTCTGTTGTGATATGGCAGTGGTGGTCATCAAAGAGTACAATCAATGTCTGCATTTTGACATCAAACTTGGAGCTATGCCAAAGTGAGCCTTCAACCCTAATGTTATTTTGAGTTTACTATACTTATTAATGTCTTTTATTATATTATGTTAAATCGGCAGCAATATATTTGGGATTGCAGGTTTAGGTGTTTATGTAGGTAAATGTTTTCTATAATACCATCATTAGTTGGATGTAAGACCCTTTCAAGGCTGTGTGCAGACAATTGGTTTTTGTAAAAAGTTACATCTGTCACATCTTAGCAGCTCAAAATTGTCAGTTGGACCGTTCTGCCCCTCAACTATGACAAAAAGTTTATTTTTCCTTGTTCACTTGGGAAATTTGATAATTGGTTTGTGGAGTAATGTGGATTTCATCACCTGGCAAAAGGTTTTATGTTATAACAGCAGACATATTTTCTACATCTGTACAAATATAGACAGTATGTCCAGAATAAGTAAAAAAAAAAAATCAGTTATTTAACATTAAGGAGTAGTTAAATGTATTTTACATTACATTTAGTTAAATTGAGCTACATATTTTATACTGTCTTACAGTTACATCCAGCCCTTTGAGGGCAACCATTATGATGATGTGGCTCTCGGTGGAAATAAGTTTGACACCTCTAAGGTTCTCAGGATGTTTCAGCGTGCACATCGGAACCTACAGGGTCTTATTTTGGTCCCGTCAGACCCTCATGAGTCCATAAGTTTTTCCTCTGGACGTACCCGCTCGGGCAAAGATCTGTGCTCGGTGACCCCCCGCCCTCCACCGCCCCCCTCCCGGGGCCGCGTTCAACAAACAGGAAGCGGTTTGTGATCGCAATCTGCACGAGCCGAGCCTGAGGTGATGTCATCCAGAGGAAGCAGACGCTTTCAGAGACTACGCTTCCTTTTAAGGAGACGTGAGCCGGGCGAGCCGAGCAGAACCAGAACTCCGTGCACACGTCAGGAAACAAACACGGCGTTGCTCCATTTCTGCGTGTTAGAGACAAAATGACTTCTAATTAGAAAACGTTAACGAGCTCCAAACTAATTGTACAAGAGGCTGAAAGTTTAGCTGTGAAGCAGCTGAGCACGCAGAGGGTTTCAACCCGTTTGCCAAACATTCATTTATTCAGCATTAAAGATTAACTTGGTTCTGGCTGCAGGACGGGTCGAGCCTTCCTGACAGTGGACTTCACGTCTCTGTCATGGAGGCTCAGACTAATCTGGTTTAGATGCTCGATTCTTTTCAACGCCTCGCTGAGCTCCTTACGCTCACACACAGCACCGACCCGGCCGGGTAATCCTGGTCCATTCATGCAGACGAAACAAACCAACAACAAACAGCTGCAGAGCTCAAGAAGAACTGAGTCAAATACTTTCAGCCAAACCCAAATTATTAGAAAGTCTGACCGCTTAGAGGGAAAATATTAAGAAATGACGCTGAACATGAGTGATCCTTGATGTGCAGCTGCTGCAGCTGCAAGTAAACGTCAATTTAAAATAACCGAGTTGTGAAACCACAGACGGCAGCATGCGGGGATTAGATTAATCCTTTTTACTCCGTTTGTCATCCTCTTCTCTGAGCTGACGGAGGAGTAATCACTAAATCCAAAAGCTGTGGGACGAGAAATGCAATAAAACTAGAAGAACTGCATCTCCTGTGAAAATGCGTGAATGCTTATCGCTGAAGAACTTCATGAAAAACAGCTGAAATTTAGCTAATATGGAAGAACAAACACATATTTGCTAAATTAGGTTTAAATGAGAAGAAATTAGTGAAAAAAATTAGGAAAATTGCTTAAAAGAAGCTGAAATTAGCAAAAAATAGCTGAAAAGTAGCTGAAAAGGCAGAAAGAAGCTTAAAGGACATGGAAGGAGATGAAATTACCTAAAAAAAATGTGGAATTAGCTGAATAAGTAAATGTTAGCACAAAACAGCTAATAAGTAGCTGAAACAGCAAAAAAAAAAAAAAGCTAAAACTAGCAGAAATAAGCTGAAAGGAGCATGAGAAGCTGAAATTAGCAGAAAAAAGTTGATTAGGCTGAAAACAGCTAAAATTAGCTAGAAAAAATCTAAAACAGTAGCTGAAATTTTAAAACATGCTTGAATGAGCACAAGAAAGACGAAAGCACATGTTTACTGATTGAAGCAGAAATGAGCACGAAAAAGGGGAAATTATCAGAAAAAAGCTGAAGTTAGCCACACCAAAAAAAAAAAAAAAAAAAAAAAAAAAACCAGCTGAAAAGTAGCTAAAAAGCATAAAGGAGCTTAAATTACAAGTGGAGAGAGCACATTTTTTGCTGAATTAGGTTGAAAAAAGTTGAAATGAATGCAAAAATGTGGAATTAGTTGAAAAATAATAAATTAGCATAAAAAGCTATATAGTAGCTGAAACAGTAGAAAAAGCTGAAACTTGCAGAAATAAGCTGAAAAGACCATAAGCTGAAATTAACAGAAATAAATTAGAAGAAGCGCAAAAAAGTTATAGTTAGCAGAAAGAATCTGAACGGAGCTCAAAAGAGCTGAAAAACAGCTAAAAGTAGCTGAAAAAAGGTTTAAATTTGCTGAAGGAAGCTGAAGCAGAATTAATGTGAAAGGAGCAGTAAAAAGTTGTAAAAAGATCTAAAGATCTGAAGGATATAAAACGAGCTCAGTTAATTTTCTATGAGGCAAAAGTAGCAGAAAAGGCTAAATATTTCAAAAAGCTAAAGTTGCACCAATATCAAAAGTCACAGCAGGATTGTCCCAAAACAGCTGAACATTTTGATTTATGACTTGATAAAATGGCACAAAAACTGTGGAACAAGAAAGATGCTGAACAATGTTTCGAAGAAAAATGGATCACAATGCAAATATTCATACAATTACAAACGTCTGCTCTGACAAGTGACCAGGAAAGATTGTTATGGGAGGAAAAGTTCTTACTTTAGAACATGGTGGGATTATAATCCTAACCCAAAAACATCATCCTGCTGTCAGGATTTACAGATTTGAGTTTTAATTTTGAAAGAGTCTTAAATCAAGTGAAAATGGTGTCAGTTCTTTAGCCGAATGAGTTTCCAGCCTTCTTTTTGACCAGTGTTGTAGTGTGTGTGTGTGTGTGTGTGGGGGGGGGCGCTCACCCCTTCGTCCAGACCAGCCGCTAGGCCTGTCACAATAGCAAATTTTGATGGGCGATTAATTGTCTCAGAAATTATTGCAATAAACGATAGTATTGTTTGAAATTTGACAATAATTATTAATTATTTATACACCAGATTCTGGTAATTATTAATTATTGTCAAATTTAAGAAGAAATGTTGGTTAATTTTTGTGCGCAGTACATTTTTTGACCACTGGAAGGCAGTATAAGACTGTTTGAACTGAAGGATGGATAGTGAGGGAGTGAGCAGCATGTCTCTTTAAGAAAATGGGAGGGAGGCCCCTTGACGTGACATGGACCGTTGCATTTTTCACACAAAGTTCTCAGCTTCTTTTGCTTGAATGTTCTCAACGGTGAAGCACGGGGGTGGCAGCATCATGATGTGGGTGGGGGTGTTGCTGCAGGAAGGACTGGCTCACATCTCAAATTAGACCATGAGGAACGAAAATGTGGAAATACTGAAGAAACATCTCGACATCAGAAGAAAACTTAAAGATTGGACACAAATCAGGTTCTGGTTCCGACAGTTGGGTTTACATCAGGTTCTGGTTCTGACAGCTGGATTTACATCAGGTTCTGGTTCTGACAGCTGGGTTTACATCAGGTTCTGGTTCCTACAGCTGAGTTTACATCAGGTTCTGACAGCTGGGTTTACATCAGGTTCTGGTTCCTACAGCTGGGTTTACATCAGGTTCCTACAGCTGGGTTTACATCAGGTTCTGACAGCTGGGTTTACACCAGATTCTGACAGCTGGATTTACATCAGGTTCTGGTTCCGACAGCTGGGTTTACATCAGGTTCTGGTTCTGGTAGCTGGGTTTACATCAGGTTCTGGTTCTGGTAGCTGGGTTTACATCAGTGGAAACAGGAGGCGACTCCAAAGCAACCCCACCCCCACCAAAACCACCAGGACCAGGTCTAAAACCGGATCGCTGCAACAGCTGATCTCTCAGCAGCGTCTATTTTTAGAACTCTTCAGCAGAACAGGCGAACATACCGACCGGTCCAACCCGAGCAGAACCGCAGAGGGACTTCACCCCATCTGCTGCTGCAGCTTAAAGACACAGACCGTCTAGGACGTCCACGACATCTTCAGCTGAAGTTCATGACATCTTCAGCTGAAGTTCATGACATCTTCAGCTGAAGTTCATGACATCTTCAGATGAGGTCCAGGGCAGGACTGGATGGACAGAACGTTATGACATCACCTTTTTATGTGTTTGATGCTCCGTGTGGCGTCAGGGACAGCTAACAGGCCAACAGGCTAACAGGCTAACAGGCCAACAAGCTAACAGGCTAACAGGTCAACAGGCCAACAGGCCAACAGGTCAACAGGCTAACAGGCTAACAGGTCAACAGGCTAACAGGCCAACAGGCTAACAGGCCAACAGGCTAACAGGCTAACAGGTCAACAGGCTAACAGGTCAACAGGCCAACAGGTCAACAGGCTAACAGGTCAACAGGCTAACAGGCTAACAGGTCAACAGGCTAACAGGTCAACAGGCTAACAGGCTAACAGGTCAACAGGCTAACAGGTCAACAGGCCAACAGGCCAACAGGTCAACAGGCCAACAGGCTAACAGGCTAACAGCCAACAAGGACTGCACATCAGCTGCCGTCCTTTACAGCAAAATGTTAAAACACGATCACCAGATGTGTTCAAGCTCTTCTATCACATCCATCATCTTCTTCCATTTTGGGTCACGGGGGTCACTGTGCGAGAGGTTGGGGACACCCTGGACAGGTCTCCAGTCCATCACAGGGACACACAGACAATTTAGAGTCACCAATCAGTCTAACGTGCATGTTTTTGGTCTGTGGGAGGAAACTGGAGAACCTGGAGAAAACCCACACATGCATGTAGAAAACATGCCAACTCCACCCAGAAAGGCCCCCAGACCAGGATTTGAACCAGCAACCTTCTCGCTGAGGGGCAGCAGCTCTACCAGTCGCACCACCGAGCTGCCCTTTTCTTTTTTTTTATTTTTATTTTTACAGTTTTACATACTTTGCATTTTTACCATATTTGGCAAAAGGGCCTTCTCCTGCTCAGCTCCTGTTTCCTGGAATAATTTGCAAAAAGATCAGAAGCTCTCGACCTTGACCTCTTGACCTCTCCAAGTGACTTCAAACAGCTAAGCTCCTGGCAAAATCCAATGTTCCTGTTTTTAGTTTTTTTACATCACTTTATAATCTAGCTGTTTTGATGTTGTTGTTTTAGTTGCTACTTTTTCCTTTTGAATGTCTTTTTGGTTGCCATTTTATTTTAATTTGTAAAAAAATAAAAAAATGTGTACGCCCCTTTTACTGTATTGTTGTTCATGGTTGTCATCATTCTTTGTTAAAATTCAGGTCTCTCTTGTAAATGAGTCTCCGAGGCTCAATGGGATTAACCTGTTTAAATAAAGGTTGAATGAACGAATGAGCTACATTTAGCTTTTAACTAAATTTTAGCTTTTGACATTGTGTTATGTTTAACTAGCCTTTTGCTACATTAAGCTTTTAATTATTTGCTGTCTTTAGCTAACATTTCACTCCTTATAGCTACGCTTTGACTACTTCAGAATTCAGCTAGCACTTTGCTAGTTTTAGCTTTTAACTATACATTTTGAGGGTTTAAGCTCAAAATGTAGCCTTTTGATACATTTTGCTACTTTTAAATAGGGTTTTATTAGCTAATGTTTTCATTAACTATTACTAGAATTCAGCTCCTCTGAACTAGTGTTCAGCTTCTTTTAGCCACTGCTCGTTTTAGCTAAAGTGTAGCTGTTTAACCGGTATTTTGCTCCTTTCAGCTGGTGTTGACTTCCTTTCAGCTGGTGTTCACCTCCTCTCAGCTGGTCTTCACTTCCTTTCAGCTGGTGCTGACCTCCTTTCAGCTAGTGTTCAGCTCATTTCAGCTAGTGTTCATCCTTTTTAGCTGCTGTTCAGCCTTTTAGCTACTGTTCAGTCTTTTTAGCTGTTCAGCCCATTTTAGCTATTAGTCCTGCTTAGCTACTGTTCAGCCCCACTTAGCTAATGATCAGCCCATTTAAGCTACTGTTCAGCTCATTTTAGCTACTGTTCAACCCATTTTAGCTACTGTTAAGCCCATTTTAGCTACTGTTAAGCCTTTTATTTTTGCTGTTCAGCCCATTTAAGCTACTGTTCAGCCCATTTTAGCTACTGTTCAGCCCATTTTAGCTACTGTTAAGCTCATTTTAGCTACTGTTAAGCTCATTTTAGCTACTGTTCAGCCTTTTTTTGTGCTGTTCAGCCCATTTTAACTACTGTTCAGCCCTGCTTTTAGCTACTGTTCGGCCCATTTCTGCTACTGCTCAGCCCCTTAGCTAATGTTCATCCTATTTTAGCTACTGTTCAGCTCATTTTAGCAAATTTAACAGTTTTAGCTCTTTTTTCCTCTACATGTTTATTCTCTCATGTTTCCCGGTGTACCTGGTCTCATTTGGACCCGTTGTTCGGTCTCCTTACAGGTGAGTTAACACACTCCCAGAACAGAACCTTCGGAAACACTCGGCTCGGTTCGGCCCGCAGACACTCACCTCTCTGGCGATGAGGTTCAGAGCGTCCTCCTCCGCCGTGGTCCGCTCCTTCTTGGTGGATCTCTTCCGTCCGGTTCCCTGAGTCCCCATTTGGTTCGGTTCTGTTGGGTTTAATCCGTCTAACAGGCTCACAGTTCGGGTCCAGCAGCGGCGGGTTCGACGGTCCGAACCGAGCAGCTGCAGTCAGTCCTCATGTGTCGTTGTCACGCATCCGTTTTTTGTTTTAATGTCCGCTTCCGGTGTTTCTCAAACTTTTATCAAATTAATCAACCGAACCGCTTCTACAGCGACGAACCGAACCTCTGGTTCTGGAAATATAAATTAAAATAGTTCAGCCTTCCTAAACGGAACCATACATTTAGAAAAGTCCCGGTTCTGACGACAGAAACTCGAGCGGACGGATTCAAACTTCAGAGGCTGCGGTGGTGCCTTCATGTGCTGTCGGATTTTTGTTTCACAAAACCGTGCTCGTGACGCAACTGGGGGACGTGAAGCACGGAGTGACGTCATAAGATGACCTCATAAAATTTGAACGTTTCTTTTAGGAATGCATATCGCCCGCTTCTTGCATGCTAAAGGTCTAATCCTAAGTTTTAGCTCAGTGCTAATACAGTTGACTGAGTTTTAGCCATTTGGTGAGTTGATAAGTTAGGTGTGGCGTCCATCTTGAACCGGTATGACTCCTAAAATTAATCAGTTGTAGATGTTAATCCAAAGATTACTTCTTGTAAAGTTCATTATCATTTTTGTTGTATTTCAGGAGATATTTTGCTAACAAACAGACACACGAACACCGACATGTACACGGTTACCCGTTGATAATTAAACAATGAAAAAGTCAGATTTTATTTATATTTTTACAGGAATTATCTCGTCTCATCTGTCAAGGCAGTTGCTTTTGGATAACAGGTGAGTTTAGAGTTTGGGGGACTCTGGGCTCCAGGAGTTGATGTTTCCATGTTGTACGTGAACGCAGCATCGCGCTGATTGGACTCCAGGGACGTTCAGGGATTCTGTTTCGGTCAGAAACCGCAGCTCCCGCAGGGGCAACCTGCTATTTATAATGATGACCACTTTGCACCAAAAACCCAGTCCGGAGCGTCTTAAAGAGGAAGGAAGCAGTTTAATTCTGTCCCACAAACATCGAGCTGTCCACACGGTCCCCGCTGTCCTCGGAACATCTGTGGCTCGTGCTAAAGTTTTATTTTTATATAAATGTTTAGCTACAGCCAGGCCGTGATGAAGACTGCTGCCCCCTGGTGGCCAAGCGGCGTCATTACAGCCTGCATATACCGATTTAAGTGTTCGTCTGTTGGCAAAATATTTAATGAACTACGGGACTGATTTTAATGAAACTTTCAAAATGACCCACAAACTGAGGCCTTGTGGGTCATTTTGACCCCAGGGCAGCAGGAGGGTTGAAGTGTAAAGGAAAGTTCCCTCCATCTGATGAACACAACCCATCCTACAGGTTTATGGTTCTGAACCAGGAAGTGAACTTTTTCCTCTAGACTCAGGCTTTACTTTCATTTAGAGTCCAAACCTGCTGGATCAGAACCTGTGGATCCTGTTGGACCTAACCTTTGCACCTGTTTTGTTTGCCTTCATGGCAGAAACCACTGGCGGAGCCCGGCTCGGGCCCGTTCAGACCCTCAGGGTGAAGATGGTCCTTCTGGGGAGCTCCGGAGTGGGGAAGTCCAGCCTGGCTCTGAGGTTCAGCAGAGACCAGTTCAGGAACACATCTCCGACTGTCGGCTGTGAGTGACTCAACAGAACCTATATAATGTAGGATTTATTCAACCGAACCCGTTCTTATCAGAACCGAATCTAAAAATGCTTTGACAGAGCAAAACCTGTCTGAGGAATAAAAACCCTGCTGGACTGCTTCGTCGAGGTCGACTGTAGACAGGATCATCGACAGATCGAGGTTGACCATCGACAGGTCGAGGCTGACCATCGACAGGTCGAGGTTTACTATTGTCAGGTCAAGGTTGATCATCAACAGGTCAAGGTAGACAGGTCAAGGTTGACCATCAACAGGTCGAGGTTGACCATCGACAGGTCAAGGTAGACAGGTCAAGGTTGACCATCAACAGGTCGAGGTTGACCATCGACAGGTCAAGGTGGACAGGTCGAGGTTTACTATTGTCAGGTCAAGGTTGACCATCAACAGGTTGAGGTTGACCATTGACAGATCAAGGTTGACCATTGACAGGTCGAGGTTGACCAATGTCAGGTCAAGGTTGACCATCAATAGGTTGAGGTTGAACATTGACAGATCAAGGTTGACCATTGACAGATCAAGGTTGACCATTGACAGGTCAAGGTGGACCATTGACAGATCAAGGTTGACCATTGACAGGTCAAGGTGGACCATTGACAGATCAAGGTGGACCATTGACAGGTCAAGGTGGACCATCGACATGTAAAGGTGGACAGGTCGAGGTTTACTGTCAGGTCAAGGTTGACCATTGACAGGTCGAGGTTGATCATCGGCAGGTCGAGGTCCAAGGTTCATCCTTACTAGATGAACCTCCTCAGCTGGATGTGGAGGAGCAGAGGTTCTACTTCGAGTCTCTCCTGGAGAACTGAACTTCTCACCCTATCTGTAAGGGAGAGTCCATGCTACCCTGCAGAGAAAACTAATTTAGACCTCCTGGATCCAGGATCTGGTTCTTTCAGTCTCTATCCAGAGTTCAGGGCCACAGGCAAGGGTAGGAACATAGACAGACCAGTAAACAGAGCTCCGCCTTGCAGCTCAAGTACCTCTTCACCACAACGGACCGGCACAGAGTCCACAATACTGCAGACGCTCCATTGACTGAGAACCAAACCCTAAGATACTTCTCCACCTGAGTCAGAAGCTCACCCCGACCCAGAGAGGCCAGTCTACCCTCTAACTGAGGACCAGGGCCTCAGATCTGGTGGTTCTGATCCTCAGCCCAGCTGTGAACCGCTCCAGAGAAGCAAACAGGACCACATAAACTGCAAACAGCAGAACCAGACTCCCTCCTCCTGGCTGCACCAAGACGTTCTGTCCACAAAAGGTCTGAGCAGAACAGAGTCCAGCTCCCACCCTGAAGGGGTCCGACTTACTGCAAGCACAGGGAACCAAACTCTCGCACCGCTTGTGTCAGGACTGAATGACTCGTAGCAACAGACCCCCAATCCCATCCTCACAGAGCACCGCCCACAGTGTACCTCGAAGAATCCAGACTCCAAGTCCACTAAACAGACTGGGCTTCCTTGAGGACTCTGATGGGGTAAAGACCTGGTCCTGGGTCCATGCAGACTGCGACACCCATAGACCCACTAAGACCTGGTGTTCTGTCTCCAGTTGAGGCTTTTTGTCTACCTCTGGACCTGATCGGTGTCCTCTCTGCTGCTTTCAGGTGCGTATTTGACCCGAATGTTGCATTTAGGTGACGTCACGTTCCGTCTGGAAATCTGGGACACGGCGGGTCAGGAGAAGTACCATAGCGTGACCCCGCTGTACTACCGAGCAGCGCACGCTGCACTCATAGTCTACGACATCTGCAAACGGGTAAACATCTGAGTTCTTTAAGGTCCGGGTCTGGAAACAGAACAGAGGGGGTCAGATCTGGACCCACCCTGGTTCTGTCCCATCCTCCACAGGAAACCTTCGTCAGAGCCCGGCTCTGGATCAGAGAGCTGCAGAAACACTACGTCCCCGGATCCACCGTGGTCTGGCTGGTGGGCAACAAGGCGGACCTGGACCAGGACCGGCAGATTTCGTCTCAGGTACCAAGCAGCTAAAGATCCAGAGAAATGTGAAATGAATGAGAGCCGAAGAAGCCGAACAGAATCAGAAATCATTGAACACTAGCTAAGAATCAAAACAATAGAGAGCCTAAAAATAGCAACAGGTAGCTGAAAGCAAAAGGCAGTAAAAGATTAGCTAACAGCTGAATGCAGCCAAAGGTAAGCTAAATCTAAAGATAGCAAAAGACTTGCTAGAACTTTGATGCAGCAAAAGCTGAGAAACAAAGCACTAACTGAAAAAAGCAAACATTAGCTAACGCTAACTTTAGCTAAAAGAGGCAAATGTTAGCTAAAACAGCAAAACATTATCTAAAAGCTAAATGTAGCAAAAAGAATAAAGCTAAAGATAGCAAAAAGCTATCAATAGTAATAGTTAGCTGAAAGCTAAGAACAGTTAAATATTAGCTAAAACTGCAAGCAGCAAAAGGCTAGCTACACGCTAAAGACAACAATGGTTAGCTTAAAGCTAAGAACAGCAAAAGGCTAGCTTCATGTTAACTCACAGCAGCCATCAGCTGGATGAGCCAAGAGTTTTGATGTTCAAACGGGTTCATTAAAATAGATTTAAAATATGTGAACCGAGAAACAAACATGTAAACAATGATTGTAAACAATGCTTATCATAATTATTGAACGTTTTCATTTTGTGTTTAGGAGGGACAGCATGTAGCCGAAGAGCACGGCCTGTCCTTCACAGAGACGTCAGCTCTGTCAGGAGACCAGATCAACCAGCTGCTGCTGGACGTGGGTGAGTCCACAACAAACAAACAAACAAACAAACAAACAAAATAAAACACGCTGCTGTAGCCTCCTGCTCCACCAGGGGGCAGCAGAAAGCTACAGATCTGAGCTGCTGGCAGGTCCAGTTTCTGCTGACAGAGTTCTGGTTCTGGTTCAGCCCACAGGGTCCACGAGTGCGTGGGGGGGCAGCAGGAGGTTCTGTCAGAGTGGCAGGAGGCGCCACTCGTCAAGCCAAGACGCGAAAGCTCCTTCAATCAGTTCTCCTGCTGCAGAGCCGGGCCCTGACCCGGGCCGGCTCCGGTTCTGGTGTGAACACACAAAGCTTGTTTTATCCAACCTGAACCGTTCAGAACTGTTCAGTTTTTAAATAAAACCCAAATGTTTCTCAAACTGAACCATTTCTGTTGAAATCTGTTTAAATTTTTTTTTTTTAAAAGTAACAGAAAACGCACAACAGGAGAAAAACATTTAATCGGTTTTGTTTTTAGAAACAGACGGAGTTTCTCCAAGAATTTAAACAATTTTTACACGTTTGAAGTGAAAATCTAAACCAATACATCTCAATCAACAGAAATAAACTTTAGAATAAATAAAAAGAATTTATTAAAACCTCAGAAAAGTTGAATTAAATGAAAGTTTTGTTCCTTTAACATAAAAAAGTCGCAACTATTTCCCCAACAAAGTCGTTAAATGTTTTGGTTCTGGAGTTCTGCAGACGGGTCGGTCCAGAGTTTAGATGTTTGTCAACAGAACTTTGATTTGATTGTTTTCTTCTTGAAGCTTCTGGAGGAGCCGAGGCAACTTGAACGAGGTCAGACGATGCTCAGCCTCCTCCTCATGAGCCCAGAGTCAGGACCGGTTTCTGTAGAATCAAACACAGGAGGACCGTTAAGAGACTTTGGACTCAGATCGGGTCCGTTTGTAACTGGAGGGGCACATCAGAGACAGGCGGGTCTACGGTCCATGATTATAAACCCAGATCAAAGACTCCCAGGTGAAGGAGAGCAACAGGTGAAATCAGAAAAGTGTTTGAAGTGGAAAAAAAAAAATCACAGTAAACCCGATCAGAACCGAGAACCAAGAGTTCATCTCCAAATTCAAGATCTGACACCAAAGTTCTTCAGGATCATTACAGATCCCACTGATCCTCCAATCTGAGTCTAGCCTGATGGCTTTCTGCTGCAGGTAAGATACTGTCTCATCAAACAATCTAAAATCTGTCCCCTCGCTACAAAAACTGAATGAAGATGCTAAAATCCAGATTTGACTTCCTGGATCAAACTGTTTGGATCAATCTCAGATTCAGTTTTTGCTCCCGGGTGTCAGCCTGGTTGGAGGTGAACTTTCAGAGACGCCCGTCACCAGAGTGGGGTCGTACCGCACAGGCAGCTCGGGTTTTGGGCTTTGCCGCCGGGTTCCTTTGGGTCAGGGAGCCCCGGCAGAGCGTGTTCCTGCCAAACGGGTCCACCTGGTCTGAAAACAAACAGCTGGAGTTTTAGGTCAAAACATAACTTTAAAAACTGAAACTGTTGAAACTCCAGACTAAAAAAAAAAACAGCTACCCCGGTCCTAACAGGTGTAACGGTACCTGTGTTAGAACTGAACCGTGTCGGTTCAGACATCCAGGTCCAAACACTAGAAGCTGGTCTACAACAGAAAAGATCCCGTCTAAAGCAGCTTCAGCAAAGTGGAGCACGAATGTTTCAAAAGATCAATCTAATCTAACCAGATTAAATCGATTTATGGATAAACAGAATATTTTAAATATGAATATATAGAAATAATTCAACATCAATGGCTCTCATGGAACTAATAGAAGAGACAACGGCTGTTGATCAATAACAGTACCATGTTAGTGTTTTGTTGATTTAAAAAAAGGCCTTCGACACTATTGACCACACTGTTCTCCTTGAAAAACTGAATAAATGTGGCATTAGAGGATTAGCACTACAGTGGGTATCCAGTTCTTTCTGCACCCTTTTCATTCAATGTTTTTTTAATTTTTAATGAACGTGTTTCTTTTTTTTCTTTTAAATGAATGAATAAATGAAAAAAAAAAAAAAAAGAGCAGTGTGGAAAAGCTCTGCAGGTCAGGGGATCCAAATGTACCCAAGTATGGAACTCCAAGAGTGCCACAAATTCACAGAATGTGTTTAATAAGCTCCGCCCACATGAGCCACACACTGACCCTAATCCTGCTGAGAGATTCTCTGAGAGTATAACTTTTATATATCTTCCCTTATTAAAAAAACTAAAGTTTCAGTCTCACTGAACTCTAAATGTTGCAACTATTTTGGAGGCAAAACTCTATTCTAGACCATGAATGATGTTTTGGGGCCTCCTAAAAACTAAAAAAACAAAAACCAGGGAGCCCCTGCAGGCAGTCAGGTGCTAAATTCAGAAGAAGAATTGTTTAAAAAAAAAAACAAGTTTAAAGTTAATAAATCTGGTGAAAGTGACCTTTAGCTTCATATTCCTAATGGATGGTTCTGTGTTTGGACCCCAAACATTCTGCTGGAAAGGAGGACAGTTAATCCAACAGATTAGTTTGATATCTAGTCTGACGTAAGTCCAGAACAGACTTGAAGGTTCTTGGAGGTTTACGGTCAGGGAGGATAAAGTTTCTGAAGCGATCACAAGAACTACGAAGAAGAGATTTAGGTGATTTAGGAGCCGAACGTTGAGATTCTGCTCGATGAAAACCTCCCGTGTTCCTCCGAGAACCATCTGAGAGTCATTCTGGTTTTACGTCTGAGAACAGTTAGTCTAGCTGTTCCGGCCTGAGTCCGGTTTGTTTTAACTGTTCTTAGTTTGTCTCCATGAGTCAGAACCTGGAGACAACGGGACACGTTGTTCACCGCACCGCTCGGCGGAACATCGTGTCCTCCGAGTCTAACGAGGTTAAGACGTCGAGTCGTTTGAGGAAAACACCGGAGAGAAGCTCTTACTCGTGGGAACGTTCTGGGAGAACCGTCTGGCCTGGACTGGAATCGCAGACTGTAGACAGAGAAACCAGTTGTCAGAAACTACATCAAAACCTTCGGCTCATTCAAGAGAAGAGCGCCGTGACGTTTATTGTTTTACTTGAACATTTTTCAAAATATGAACTTTTCATCATAAAAACACTTCGATTGTTTTCAAATCCTTCAAAACCGTTTTATCTTCACTGAACAGATTCTGTTCATCTTCTACGGTCTACCTCCTGGACTTCTAGCTTTCAGCTAACATTTAGCTACTTTTAGCTTCTTTTATGGTGCTTCAGCAGATGGCCTTTTGCTGCCTAACCTTTAGCTAGCATTTGTCTAATTTTAGCTTTCAGTAAGGCTTTTGGTATTTGTAGCTAACCTTTAGATTTTTTCAAGCTTCATAGCCTTTTGCTACATGTAGATTTTGGCCACTTTAGCTAATCTTTTGTTAGTGTTTTTCAACTTTTAGTAAGAATTTTAAGTTGCAGATTTTAGCTATTCGTTAACTTTTTGTAGCAATTTGCTACATTCATTTTTAGATCGTTATCCTTTTAATACTTTTATATTTCATTTTGGTGCCTTTAGCTAACATTTTGTTACTTTGATCTTTAGGCATAACTTCTGTACTCTCAGCTTGCATTTAGCATTTTGCAACATTTAGCTGTAAGATGGTGCTTTTTTACATTTAGCTTATAGCTATCTCTTCCATAATATTTGTATTATCATTTTTGCTACCTTTAGCTTTTAGAAAGCGTTTTGCAAAATTGAGTTTTTTGCTACTTTTAGCTAAACTTTTACTTCTGTTTTTTATATATTGTTTTATGTAGTGTCTACTTCTTTAACTTAAAGCTGTTTTTGCTGCTTTTAACTATACTTTACCTACTTTTAGCTAGCATTTTGCTGTTTTAATTATTGTTTAGCTAAATTTTGCTTTTAGCTAGCATTCGGCTATTTTAAACTAATCTTTTGTGGCTTTTGGCATTTAAACTTGCCTTTTGATCATTTGGCTTTAGCAAGCATTTAGCAACATTTAGCATTTAGCTACTTTTAGCAAACCTCTTCCTACTTTTGTTTTTTATCTTGTGTTTTCTTCATTTAGCTCATAGCTGTTGTTTTGTTATTTTATCTATCCTTTGCCTACTTATAGCTACCATTTAGCTACTTAAGAGTTTTAGTTAACATTTAGCTATTTTTAGTTTTTAGCAAGCCTTTGTAACGTTTAGCTTTTTGCTACTTTTAGCTAACTGTTTCTTGTTTTTGGTTTTAAGCCAATGCCAGCACGCTAACGTTCTGTTCATTTAACTTTATCAACTCAGTTGTGACTTCTTCGGCTGACATCAGCTGCCGTCCAGCTCTCATGCTTGTTTTCTCCCAGCCGAAACAGAAAATACCAGTTACAGATTCACTTCTGTTTGTGTTTGTCAGCTGCTGGAAATAAAAACGTGAATTAAATTACTCTTCTTCTTCTCTCCAGCGGTGCTTCGGCTGCGTTCAGGGCAGCAATCCTGTCCTCGATGAAAGACACCTGGAGGTCAAGATGAAAACAAAGGTCACGTTTGTCAGAACAGAACCGAAGCTTCAGTTCCTGTAGCCATCAGACCTGACTCTGGGCGTTCTGGACTTCGGCTGCAGCCTGAGCCACTTTGTCCTCCAGCTCCTCGAGGAACGCTGCAGAGCCTCTGGAGCTCGGCGCTGAAGCCTCCTGCGGAGGGGCCTCCCTCCTCTCCGGGCTTTCTGTAGAACAGGTCATCTGGAGGTGGGGGGGGAGACAAGAGCCGAAGCTTTGGTCTCTGCTGGTGACCCTGATTGGTCAGTTTTTCACCAGATGTTGACCAGAACATCTGGACATCACTACCTGCTCAGAGTTAGTTTCCAGCTCCTCTTCCCACCTGCAGCTCCTGGAACTAAGTCTGGAACTGGATCTGGTGGGGATCCTGGACGGCTTGAGGTCCACCTGTGAGCTTCTCCAGGCTGGGATCTCCTGAGAGGACTGTGGTCCGCCGGACCTGTCTTCATCAGAACTTTGGTCGCTGATGTTGTCCGTCAACTCGTGCAGTTTCTGCCTGAGCTGCTGCTCCTCCAGGTCCACCTCCTCCCGTTGAGGAGGAGTTGGGGTCTGTGGGCTCTGAGCCAGGTTCTTGAGGAACAAAAGGACAAACTGGGTCAGTGAAAATGTTCAGAACCAGGCCTGAAAGTCAGGACTGTGAGCGCACCAGTTGTTTGACCCGGAACTTGAATTTTGATGGTCAAAGACGGTGGCAAAGTAAAATTGTTTCAGGTATTTTCTTAAAGTGATATTTCAGCTCTTTTGAAATGGGCGCTTGTGAAAAGATCATAAATGTCTTACCTGCTGCAGACCACTCTTGGTATAATGATTTCAGCAGAAATTAAAAGCTAATGGCTAGTTGGAACAAGTTCAATAGTCAAAACGTCACAGCTCATGCCAGGCTTTTTGCTACTTTTAGCTCTTAGCTAACCTTTTGCTACTTATAGCTCTTAGCTAGACTTTTGCTACTTATAGCTTCTAGCTACAATTTTAGCAAGTATTTGGCTACTTGAGGCCTTTAGCTGGTGTTTTGCTACATTTACCGGTAGCTAGCATTTTGCTAATTGGCCTCCAGCTAGTGCTTTGCTTAGTGAGCTTACCTCGTTACTTGACAAGGCGACCTTCAGCTCCAGGTGACTAAGGAGAGTCTCGACGGCCGACATTCGTCTGTTCAGGTCAGTGATCTGCAGAAAGACGTGAAATGAGACAAATATCAGAAACTGAACAGAAAGACTAAAATCTGACAACAGAAATATAAAATGCACAAAAAGCACAGATACATGTGGCTCGTCTCTAAAGTAATTTGGATAAAACCAGAACAAAAAGATGAATTAAAGCAAACCGCTTAATTCACAACATTTAGATACAGTTTTGCCAGTTTTAGCTAGCACATTTTCACTTTTGTATGGCCTTGCATTTTACTGTATTTGTCCAGCTTTTTTCTGCTTTTGGCTAGCTTTCTGCTGTTTTGGTTAGACTTTTTGCACTTTAGACTAAACTTTTGTTGGCTAGCCTTTTAACTTTTTCAGCTTGCCTTTTGCCAGTTTAGTCTAACCTTTAGCCACTTTTGGCTAGCCTTTTGTCTCTTTCAGCTTACCTTTTGCTATTTTAGGGGGCACTTTAGACGACACCTTTTGCTGCTTTTGGCTAGCTTTTTTTTGCTACATATAACTAGCCTTTTGCTGCTTTTAGCTAGAATTTTGCCACTTTAGACTAACCTGTTGCCACTTTAGACTAACCTGTTGCCACTTTAGACTAACCTGTTGCCACTTTTGGCTAATCTTTTTGTCACTTTTTGTCTTTTAACTAGACTTTTGGTAAAATCAGCTTTCAGCTACTCTCTTGCTACATTTATATATAATTTTGTCACTCATAGTTAACCTTACTCCTTTTAGCTACCATTTTTCTTCTTACAGTTTTTAGCTTCTGTTCTGCTCTTTGTAAATCTTGTTGTTTTGTTTGAGCTTTGCCATCTCAGATTAACTTCAGGAGCTAATTTCGGCTGTCGTTCAGCTTGGCTCTGTATTTTCACAGGCAAACGCTGCCTCAGTCCTCTGAGCTCCTCAGATTCTGCTGACTCATCCTGACGTCGTCACTCGAGCCGTCGGGTTGAATGGCGCCCAGACCCACATCTGAGCGCGTGACGGGGTCGTCTGAGGATGCTGAGACCTGGCAGCCAATCAGAAACTGGCGGCCAAATGTTGATGAGCGACAGGCGCGACTCTGACTTCCTGTTTGTGTCCCGCTGCAGCTGTGAGACAACAGAACGTCCAGATCTCTAGATCCGATGTTTGGGTCCGGATAAGGTTCTATTCCAGACAAGAAACCAAATCCTGGAGGAGTCAGGAGGTTCTGACGTGACGGAGGCAAATAAGTTTGTTTATCAGCCCTCCACGAGGAGAACAGTTCCTGGGAATCTTCTCGGGGTTCCAGCGAAGCCAGAAATAGACTCTGATGTAATGAAGGCAGCAGCTGCCTCCTCTTCCTCGCTCTGTCTGAGGATGACGAGGGGTCCTGGGTCAAAGTTCAACACGTGGTTTTCAAATGGTCTGAGACGTGGCGCAGGTACGAGATAAAACATGAAGCCAAGCCTTGAGAGGTCAGGTGATAAAATAAATAAAGACCTGTGGCGGTGAGCTCGTTGGGTTCTGGCCCTCCTGAGACGTGTGGCCCCCCGGGCCTGGGTGGGACAGATAGACGGGGTACCGTCGGCTGAGGTCGTCCTCTGGATCAGAGTCGTAGAGACCGGACGCGTTGCCGCTGCCTCCCCGGAGGCCTCCGCCGCCGCCGCTGCTCCACGAGGAGTAGCTGAGCCGGGACACGGAGCGAGACGGGCCGGTCTGATTCTCCACAAACATGAGGTCATCTTTAAATAAACAAACAGACAAACTCTTTCTAGTCACGACCTTTGACCTTTAACCAGCTGACTAAGGAGAATATGTCAATCTGAAGCCAAAACGGCCGCACTTTAAATAATCTCTGGTGATAATAAAATGTCAAATCACAGAAATAATTTGCAGCTGGATTTGAACTTTCTCTGTTCGAGTTAAAACTTTACTATGTTGTGGAGCCAGGTCCAGGTCCAGGTCCAGGTCCAGGTCTCTGTGCTGCTCCTGGACCTTCTGGTTAAAACCAGCTGCCATATCGGCCTCGACCAGCCTCAGTGACCTCTGACCTCTGTCCATGACATCATGGGGGCCATCCAGGAACTGCGAGGGTGGCGGCTTTGGTTCAAACAGACGGAGTAAAAAACAGTGAAGTTTTTGATTAAATGGACAAAACCAGAAAAATAAAGAGTTTAGTTAAAACTGTCCTTTTCTTCAATAACAGCCAAAATTAAACAGCAGCCAGTTCAGTTCTTATTATCGGTGAAAAGACAGAGTGAAGCCGAACGACAGCCGAAGAAGCTGAAACTGAGAGGTATTAGTAAAGACATCAAAATAGCAGTTAAAATGAGCAAAACAAAAGCCGACACTAGCTAAAAGAAGCTGAAAGATACAATTTTCTGAACGATCAAACTAAAACAGCAGCAAAAAACAAAACTAACAAAACAGTAGCTGATAGCTAAAGCTAGTAGGAAAGTAGCTAAAACAATACAAACACTAGCTAAAGACAAAACAAACAGAACAGTCACTGAAAGCTAAAACTAACAAAACAGTAGCTGAAAGCTAAAACTAACAAAACAGTAGCTGATAGCTAAAGCTAGTAAGACAGTAGCTGAAAGCGTCTCTGCAGCTTCAATCAGTTTTCAAGGCTTTGATTTACTCTTGAAGAGCTGAGGGAGATGTAACTAGATGTTTGGTCATCCCAAAGATTAAGACGACACGTAAAACAAGAGCTGACGGGAGTTTCTCCAGTCGATCCGGTCAGAAACACACAAAGTTAGTTAGACCTGAAGAAATGATGGTTCGTGCAAGTTCTACCTGGTCCTGGTGTCGCCTGTTGGAGCGTTCACAGCCGAGTATAAAATCGACCGGATCAACAGTCAACCGCCTTTTGGTCTTTCTCATCTTCAGAGAGCAGAAATGAAGGCCCCACCACCAGAGAGACAAAAAGACAGAGAAATAACAAGAAGGAACAAAGCGTCCAACATCTGTCAAGAGTTCACCCTCCTGCTGCCCCCGGCTTCATCTGAAGAACCTGACAGTTTGATGCTACGGCAGCAGGAGGGTCAAGGTCACAGGAACATGGAGGTCATTCAGCAACACGCTCAGAATGTGTGTAATTATTGTGGATGAAGAGATTTGAGCATCTGAACGGTTTTATATTTTTTAAGAACGCACTCATTTCAAACCTGTCTGCGTTTGTTTTATTGTGACCGACCGGTTTACAGCAACGACACCACGAGTTGTTTCTGTCGGGATCTGTGAGCTTTTCTATTGTTGCTGTTTGTCTTCATTTAGCCCAGGTGTCTCCACTTCCATCTAGAAGATCTGCCTGTTCGGTTCTCCTCTGTAGACCATGATCCCTCTGGGATCCACTAAGATTTTTACTTCTGGGATCTGGTAAAGATTTATTCCTCTGGGATCCAGTAAAGATGATTCCCTCTAGGATTTGGTAAAAAAAAAAAAAAAAATCCACCTGGGATCTGGTAAAATTTCTCCCTCTGTGTTCCAGGAAATATTTCTCGCTCTGGGATCCATTAAGATTTTTACTTCTGGGACATGGTAAAGATTTATTCCTCTGGGATCCAGTAAAGACATTTGCTACCCCTGGGATCCGGTAAATATTACTCCCATGGGATATGGTAAATATTCTCCCCCTGGGATCCGGTAAATATTTCTCCCTCTGTGATCTGGGAAATATTTCTCCCTCTGTGATCCAGTAAAGATTACTCCCTCTGGGATCTGGTAAATATTTATCATTCTGTGATCTAGTAAAGATTTCTCTACCTGGGATATGGTAACATTTTCTCCATATGTGATCCAGTAAAGATTACTCCCTCTGGGATCTGGTATAGATTTCTCCCTATGTGATCCACTGAAGATTTCTCCCCCTGGGATCTGGTAAAAAAAAAAAAAAAAAAAAAACCTCTCCCTCTGAGATCCAGTAAAGATTAAATCATTTCCAACAAATAAATCCTGACTCAGTAAACGGAGCTGCAGAGCAGAGGGTTCCTCAACACAGCAGCCGACACAGAGACTGAAACTAAACAAAGCTGAGCTCCGACATTAGACAGACGTGTTGATGTAAACATGAGCGGTCCTGGTTCCAGCTGGACTCGGTGCCCCCGCTGGTTCACAGCCTGAGCACTGTAAACTGGGCTCAGACTCCTCCTCTGTGAGGGACCAGGTCCAGGTCTGCCTACATCCGTTAAAGCAGTGACCACTGGTCAAGATAAATTATATAATGTTGAAGAAATTCACAAAAACTCAAAATTCTACCTTCATTTTTGTTAATTTTTCATCAAAACGAACCAGCTCCTTTTTACTGGAAATATTTTGCCACAAAAAATGACTTTGCTACGATGTAAAAGCAAAATGATCAGATTAGGATTAGAAAACGTCTGTAGGTGGGTTTTAAAACAGATAAATAACTAATAAAGTAAATAAAGATAAATCATACCCCTTTAAACTGATGCGAGTCCAAACTGTGCTCCTCAAATCCATCTGCAGACACAGACCAGGAACATTGGATGAACAAATAATTTAACATTTATAATTGAACGTATTGAACTAAAAAACATGAACGTTTACAAACCAGGAGCAGTTACAGAATCTGCCTCATGGGTTTATTTTAATAACGCCTAAATAAAGTAAATCCAACATAATACGGTAAATTAAAAGCATTTTCTGGGAGTGTTATGTGTCGCTGCAGAAGACGATCATGAAATCAATAGATTTGATTTGTGGATATTATGAATGCATTTATGTTTCAACCAACCAGCCACAGCAGATACTGTGATCTGTTGGGATCCACTAACGTTTGAAATGTTTTACAGCTGTTTGTGGCTGAATCTTTCTTGCCTTTCTGTTGTTGCACAACTCTACTATATGCCGACGAATCACTGAACTATTTACCGTCATAGTTAAACGTGTTTATACATGTTTTTATACATATATGATGTATGAAAATCTAACCCTCATGTAAAAACTGTGAGCTATACACATTACTGTGGAACTCAAAGCTTTAAGCTTCATGAAAACTAAACAAAACTAGAGAAATTACTTGAAGAACTTGATAAAAACAGCTGAAATGTAGCTGAAACGAAAGTTACCAGAGGAAAGCAGAAAGAACGTATATTTGCTGAATTTGGTTTAAATAGGCAGAAATGAGCACACAAATTAGTAAATTAATTAAAAAGGCTAAAATTAGCAAGAAATAGCTGAAAGTTGCTGAAACAGCAGAAAAAAAGCTTAAGTTATCAGAAGGAAGTGGAGAGAGTCCAATTGTACCCAATGAGACTGAAAGAAGAAATGTGCACCAAAATGTAGAAATTATCTGAAAAAAAAAGCATAATTTTGCAAGAAAACCATCTCAATAGTAGCTAAAAAGGCAGGAAGTAGCTAAAATTACCAGAAGCATGTGGAAAGAAGAAAATTGTGCCCAATAAGGCTGAAAGAAGCTGAAATGAACACAAAAAATGTAAATTACCTGAAGAAGAAAAAAAGAAGAAATGTGCCAAAAACAGCTGTATATTATTCAGCTGTTTTTAAAATAGCTATTTTTTAAAATAGTATAATATTCAGCTGTTTAGAAAGAAGCTTCATTTACTAGAAGGAAGTGGGGAGAGCACATTTTTGCTAATTAGGTAGAGAAAAGTTGACGAGTGCAAAAATTGAAGAATTAGCTGAAAAAGCTAAAATTTGCTTTGGAAGAGGTAATAGTAGCTGAAACTTGCAGAAATAAGCTGCAAGGAGCATTACAAGCTGAAATTAGCAGAGATAAGTCAGAAGAGGCACAAAAATGTTGTAGTTAACCAAATAAAGCTGAAATGAGCATAAAACAGCTGAAAAAATAGCTGAAATTAGCTGAAAGTAGCTTGAAGCAGAACAAAAAATGCACGGAGCAGTAAAAGGTTAAACTGATCCAAAGATCTGAAGGATGTAAAATAAACTCAATTCATTTTCTACGTGGGAAAACAAATGCTAAGTATTTCAAAAAGCTAAAGTTGTACCAACACCAAAAGTCTTAGCAGAATTGTCCAGAAAGAGCCGAACGTTTTGATTCATGATTTGCTGCAATAGATTGAAAACTGTGGAACGAGCGCTTCACACAGTGAACTCCGCACGTCTTTAAACGGAGGACCAAAGGGATGAGGTCTGGATCGAGGAACCAGGTGGAGTCGGTGTTTGTAGTTTACATTTTGTCATGTTTACTCACTGTGGACGTCCGGAGTGCTCGGTGTGTCGTACTCGCATGGTTCTGAAACACAGCAACAAGCAGCTGAAGTCGAGCTAATTTAGTTCTGCTTCTCATTCTTAAGTTTGTTTCTGTAACAATTAATATCTTACCTGTCGTACATAGGGCTCTGATCAACAGAAATAGCGTTTGGTTCCGACCGGATCAACGAGCCAACAGCTCAACCGCGGAGCGCCGAGAATCAAGTGTCACCCTAAAACAACTTCAATCTCAAAAGTGTTTCAAATTGTATGTTTTTAAGTTTTAAATTGCCCTCAATTTCACATTTACACAAAATTTGATGATTATTTGAACGCACAAACAGCAGCTAGCTGTAGCACTTCCTGCAGGAATATGACTTTTTCTGCTAGAAAATCCTGTAATGCTAAATTATTAGCAACATGATTTGTTAGCATGGACGGTTGTAAAATATTTTAAAGTAAAAGTGTTTCGGGTCACAATTTTCTACGTTGACGCTTGGACTAGCCGTTAGCTCGTCAGTCCGGTCAAAATTAAACTACTTTTCCAGACTGAAGAACCATCTACAACAGGTAAGATACTAACTGTTCACACCTGCTTCATAAAGTCTGATTTAGTTGTAGTTTCAGTTAGCATAATTAAATCAGCTCTTTTTTTTAAAACACAATAAAAGTTCAACAGTTTGAAGCGTCAAACAGAAACTGAGGAGAAAAGATCAGTTATTTCTGTAACTTCATTAAAGTTTTGTGTAAAAAATATGGTTTCTGTTTTGAGGCCAGACTCGGAGCTCTCAGGAAGACACCCTCCGAGCTCTGAGGGCCCGACGGACCGCAGCAGAACTCGCTGCTCAGAACAAGGTGCGAGTGCCGTCATGCGTGCTGAATGGGATCCAGATGGTCACGGGCCTCATCCTGAACCCCCCATGTGCAGATTTCTGACATATCTGTGCAAAATCTGCATTCCACACAAACAAATGACAAATATGTTTGACTCTTCCATCTCTCTGGTTCTGGACTAAAAAGGACCCAGTTCTTCAGACCCAGAAATGAAAGACATGTGACTGAAAGATCACAAGGCCCGTCGGGCTCAGCCAACCAGCCAATTTTCTCCACATTTCTTCCCAAAATCCTCAGAGTTAAGCAGTACCAGGAGGCCCAGCCGCCTCCTCGTGATTCATCCCCGCTCTCACATGGAGTTCTGCTGGCTTCAATAAGAGCCGAGCCCAAATGGGCCGTAATGGGCCCTGGGGTTGAAGGTTCTGGATGCTGGCGAGGAGCAGGAAGGTGTGCATGGGTCTTTAAACACAAACTCTACAGATAAACAGAACGTTCCAGCTCATCAGGATCCATCTGACCCGTTTTCAGATCCCACAGGCGTGCAGGTCCGTTCAGAACGGAGGGCCCGGCATCAGGGTCCGGTTCTGTACGCAGCTGTGAGGATGAGTGGGAAAAGCAGGAAAGAAAGAATAAATTTTAATCCCTGCGACAGATCAGGATTTGAAAGAGGATCAGGGTCAGAAGCTGGAGGTTCTGATGAACAAACGGGTCACAAGCTGAAACGTGAAGCGGCTTTTTCTCAAGTCTGAGCAGCTAAAGTCCACATTTTACATTTACTTTGTATTTTTTAACAGATCTGGAGACAAAAAAACAACTAAAAACCATAAATGACTGAAAGAATGTGAAGCATGCATCAAACAGCTGTTTTTAAATTGGGTTCAGCTTTGACCGGAGGATCTGACAAAGGTTCCCCAAAGTAACCCCTGGTCCATACGGTTCTACAATCCAGCCCTGACCCAGTCCAGGGGAGGTGCCAACCTCTGGGCTCCATCTAGGTCACGCAGTTGAAACCTGGATCAGACGGATCAGGAGTCCAGATCGTTGTTAGACCAGAGGACAAGAAGCATCAGCACTGATGAGCCCGGTTCTGTGGCGGTTCCGGACTTGGATCAGGGTTCTTGTCAATGAAGCTCCAGCATCATACGTTAAACCACATGAACAAAGAAGAACCCGCCGAAGGACGCTTAATGTTCCAACGAGACTAAAATGGACCAGAGCCACTGTTAAGCACGACGGTGGCGGCATCATAATTTCTGCAAACATCTTGAGTTTATATTTAAACCACAACATCTGCTTTTAGGTTTACATTGTTTTTATACTTGTTCAGTCGTTTTTGGTCACCAGATTAGTCCCCGTTAAAATAACAATCCTTAAAATCTTGTTATGGGCCCTAAATTATTCGGATTAAAACTTATTTTAAGTTAAATTTCAGGAATAAAACATGGGACTGGAAGTTTACTAAAAATAAAACAAGCCGATCCTGAATTGTCTTGATTTTAAACTAAAACAAACGTCTAATTAAATTTAAAATACTTCCTTTCTTCCCTTAAAACCAGTCTGTTGGTGCAGCGTTAATCCCAAAATAATCTAAAATAACTGAGGCGTTAATCTCAGAGGTCCAGATCTGCACCCAGATCAGCTTTTAATTTTCAGTTGAATC
Source organism: Hypsolebias longignatus (assembly GCA_031762435.1). Taxonomy (NCBI): domain Eukaryota; kingdom Metazoa; phylum Chordata; class Actinopteri; order Cyprinodontiformes; family Rivulidae; genus Hypsolebias; species Hypsolebias longignatus. The sequence goes on along the minus strand of JARVGV010000280.1, from coordinate 6,061,727 downwards.
ATAGTTTATACAGTTCATCAAAGTTCATGCTCAATAATCCAGGTAGAAAATCCAACAACGTTCAGTCAGGTCATCTTACGGTTTCTTTTTTTATTGAGATGTTTCATCCTTCATCCAAAGGACTTCGTCAGTCCGAGGAGCCACAAACAAGCTGAGCTCCACAAGCAGCACAGCCACATAGTGGCCCAACCAGTTTGCTGGTGAAAAGATGGTTTCTGGAGTCCGCCCTCGCCCCCGTCGACTCCTCTGAGGCAGCCATGGTCAAAGTGGTTCAAAACATCAAAGTTCATGCTCAATAATCCAGGTAGAAAATCCAACAAAGTTCAGTCAGAAACCATCTGAACACCAGCAAACTGGTTGGTCCAATATGTGGGTGTGCTGCTCGTGGGACTCAAGTTTGTTTTAGCTCCTCTGACTGATGAAGTCCTTTGGATGAAGGACGAAACGTCTCTACAAAAAAAAAAAAACGTCTAGATGACCTGAACTTTGTTGGATTTGTTACCTGGATTATTGCGCATGAACTTTGATGTTTTGAACCACTTTGTCTATGGGTGCCTCAGAGGAGTCGACGGGGGAGAGGGCGGGCTCCAGAAACCATCTTATCACCAGCAAACTGGTTGGTCCACTATGTGCGTGTGATGCTTGTGGGACTCGATAAAAAAAGAAACCATCCAGATGACCTGACTGAACTTTGTTGGATTTACACATTTAGTTTTTTTACTTGCCAACATTTTTATACTTGTCGAAAGGCGTAAAGTTTCTGTAAAGCTTCTGTAAAGTTTCTCTTATCCTCCCCAAATCTTCTGATCTACTCAAGAACGTTTTAACAAAAGGTCACGTCCATTTGTTCCACTGCTAGATGGGGTGTTGTGTAGCACAGTTCATCACCTCAGCCCTAAGGTCAAGGTCACAAATCAAGGTCAACGTTATAAAAAGATTGTTGCTTGTTCGGGTCATTGCTATAAACTGCTGTTAGTTTGTGACGAGCGTATACTGTACGCACACGCCAAAAGAGACAGAGTGATGAGTGAAAACCAACATGGCTGACACTACAAGAGGATTTAAATAAACACATTCTGGACTTTAGCTGCAGAAGAATTTCTTGAGGTCACTGAACTTAAACTGAAGACCACTGGTGTAAATTCTTCCCCTTGGCCCTGCTCACACCTGAAAGCCTGACATGAAGGTTGAGAGCAGCAGGGGCGTCCGGTCCTGGTCCTCGAGAGCCACTATACTCCACGTCTCAGCAGTTTCTCTGCTCCAGCACAGCTGATTTGAATGAAAGGGTGATTCTGGGGCTTCTGCAGAACGTGAAGACCTTTCAGCTGCAGCAAGGTGTGCATCCAACGTTAGACCAACATGGCTCATAGGAAATGATCAAACGGGTGGAAATATGTCATTTGGAAAGGGTTCGATTGAAAAACATCCTCGTGTCTGCTGCTCAGTGACCTCAGTGTTTGACCACTAAGTGCTCCTAAATCATCACTGAGAGTTCAGAGCTCTGTTCGATGGTCACCATGACAGAGTTTGGTGACCGTTCACTCACCGCACACAGATATTCACAAGCGGACCGGAGAATTCCAGTCGGAGTCTTGGGTTGGGCTGGAACACCAATGAAACCGACGGCGGACCACTAACCTCCGAGGTCACTCTGAGAGCAGCCGTGTTCTCCGCTCAGCCTCCTGAACAGCGACCGCACCACCTTGGCACTGCCAAAACGCTTGAAACGGGCACGGACGTTCTCGTGGTACCACTCCAAAGTGCCGATCTGGAGAACCCTTTAAGGAGGAAACAACGCGGGTCGTTAACAAACAATGATCTGAAGAGTTCCACTTAATACTGGGAGGAGCTGGATTCAAGTCTACTGGTCCTGGCAGCAGAGCAGATGTAAGCTGCCTGACGTGATTTTAAAACTGCAGACAGCCGAGAAAATTAAGACTAATAATATTAATATTAACGAAAGGAGTTTGTTGTAGCTGTAAGCACGATTCTGGCAGATCCTGATCACCCACTCCATGGTGAGTTCAGGCTGCTTCCATCTGGACGCAGGTATCTGCTGCCCAGATGTAGAAGAACAGACTGAAAAACTTGTTCATCCCTGTGGAGATCAGACTTCTCAACGAACAGTGATGATTTCTGTAGATGTCTTAATGTCTTAATGTCTTGTCTGGTGTGGATGCTTTGTGTGAAACTGTGAAACAAATGGCCCCTCGGGGATAATAAAGATTCTTGAACTTGAACTAAGCGTTGGACCGGCCTTCCTGAGGTCATCCAAGAGTTAAAGCTGTTAAAAGAGAACTCACAACTCACTTGTTTATTTGTTTATTCACACATTTTAACAAGGCTTATAATAATTTTATCTGTTAGTTTGACCATGTCTTTAATTTGACTTAACTGAGTTATAAATACAGTACAGTATTTACAAACAAATTCATAATTAATAATAATAAATCATTTGAAAAAATTAGCCCATTGTAGTTTATTGTGTGAATGTTTATGAAGCATTCACACTTTTGTGATCCATTCTTCTTCCTTATATTTTTCAGCTTGTTTCTCTTTTCTACTTTAGCAAATCATGAATCAAATCGTTCGGCTCTTTCAGGACAATCCTGCTGCGACTTTTGGTGTTGGTGCAACTTTAGCTTTTTGAAATATTTAGCCTTTTCTGACTTTTTATTTGTCTCATACAAATGAACTGATCTCATTTTACATCTTTCAAATGTTTAGTTCTGTTTACAACATTTTACTGCTCCTTTCACATTTTGTTGTGCTTCAGCTTCTTTCAGCTTCCTTGTGCACATTTAAACTTTTACCCAGCTATTTTCAGCTAATTTCAGCTGCTTTTTTAGATGTTTTGTGCTCCTTTCAGATTATTTTGGCTAAATACTAAATACAACCATTTTGTGCTTCAACTTCTTTCTGCTAATTTCAACTTGTTATGCTCCTTTCAGCTTATTTCTGCTAGTTTTAGTTATTTCAGCTACTATTTAGCTGTTCTGTGCTAATTTAAGCTTTTTCAGCTAATTCCAAATTTTTTGCAATCACTTCAACATGTTTCAGCTTAATTCAGCAAAAAATGTGCTCTCTCCATTTCCTTTTTGTATTTTCAGCTTCTTGGTGCTTTTTAGCTACTTTTCAGCAATTGTTTTTGCTAATTTCTGCTTTTTTCAGATAAATTCCACTTTTTTGTGCTAATTTTTGCTTTGTTCAGGCTGATTGGGGCAAACGTGTTCTTTCTGATTTTTTTCTGCTAACTTAAGCTTGTTCTACATTTTCAGCTAGCATTTTAGCTAATTTTAGCTGTTTTCAGGTTAAGTAAAATTTTTCATTGTAATCTCTGCAACTTTCAGCCTAATTAACTTCTTTCTGCTGATTTCAGCTTGTTATGCTCCTTTCAGCTTATTTCTGCTAGTTTCAGTTATTTCAGCAACTATTTAGCTTTTTTATACTAATTTTAGATTTTTCATCTAATTCCACATTTTTGCACTCATTTAAACTTTTTTCAGTCTAATTCAGTAAAAATGTGCTGTTTCCACTTCCTTCTGGTAATTTAAGCTTCTTTCTGCTACTTTTCAGCTATTTTCTGTTGTTGTTGTTGCTAATTTCAGCATTTTTTTCCTGATAATTTCGACTTTTTTGTGCTCATTTCTGCTTCTTTCAGCAAACATGTTCTTTCTGCTTTCTTTTGCCAACTTAGGCTTGTTCTTCTGATTGTTTTGAGCCTATTTCAGCAGGTTTCTGCAATAAGCATTCACACAGAAATTGCAATTTCTCTAGTTTGACTTTAAATCCAAACCACGTTTATTCTCTGTCACTGCAGGTTATGAATAGTTCTGATTAACTACAGAGCCATGAGCACCAAGTCATAGCCAGAGCTAAACCCCAGTAATCAGCGTGGCTTCAGAGTGGATGGCATTATGGTTCATTACGCAGGGAACATTCATTACTCTGAGAAAACGACGTGATTTGGAGCATTTGTTTTGGGGTTTGAGGCTGGAAACTGACATGAGATCAGCTGAGTCATGCGTGTTACATAACCTGCACGGATGTGACCATAGGACCACCCTTTACATTAGAATAAAACGTTTCAGCCAAAGTCAATCTCTCCTCTCTGTGATTTTTGCCTTCCACTGACTGCAGCAGTGAAACCTGAGATGAGGAAGAGTGAGTCAGAGCTCCTCAGAGACCAGGTCAGATCCAAAACAAACTCTTCCAAATCATAAAAAAAAAGCTTCCCACGTCTAACAGTATCTAATGGTGAATGGAAAACAGTGACACGTTGTCCGTGGCTGGGATTATTCATCCTGCAGCTGTTGTGCTGAGATTATTCTGTTGATTTTGGTGTTTCTGTGTGTCCTACCGGGTCATGTGGCAGGGCTCACACACCCAGCCTCGCTCCTTTTTGCTGTAGCGGCAGCAGGACTGGCAGACGTGAAGCCGACAGTCCAAGCACTGACGTTTGCTGCTGACCAGGAACTTGAACGGCTGCAAACAGCGGATGCAGTAAAACTCAGTCAGGCTGGTCTGGTTCCCCAACAGCTCTCTCTTGGTGTCTTCTCTCTCAATCTTGGTTTTCAGCTCCCTGAAGAAGAAGAAGAAGAAAAAAAAGTTTCATAAGAGCTGTAAGTCAAACTACAAACGTATCATCCTCCTTTAGATTCTCTCCTTTTCGTCATGACGTTTAGCTTGTTTTCTCCAGACGGCTCTTAAAACGAATCCAAACCGTGCAGTTTCTATTAATGTGCAAAGAGAGACCAGATGTGGACCAGTATGGGAACACTTTAACGCTGATGCAGCAGCGGATGAGACAAAACCCAGCTGTTGGGTGTTACAGCTGTAAAGGATTGTGTTCTCGCTGAAGAAGACGGACCAGACGGCTGCAACTTAGGGACAATTAGAAGCAACGAGTGGATTTTCATGTGTGAGATTCTTCTGTGACTGATGACTGACTTGGACTGGTTTCCACCTCCTGCCCTAAAGAAGATGTAATGAAGATAAATTATTTTCACACCCCAGAAACACGTATTTTATTTACAATGGGACACGGTAAACATCATAAGTTCAAGTTTCTTTATTGTCACTCGCACCAGGTGTAGACGTCAGACTGACTCCAACATCTTCTGTGCAGCCTTCACCACTCTCTGCAGAGCTTTTCTTTCTGCAGCTGTGCAGCCTCC